>JAJAQA010000008.1:38114652-38249652 GCA_021464565.1 Rutilus rutilus
TCATTTTTTTCAGTGTATTTTATTTCTAATTGAAGAATTTTGCAACAGACTCTAGAGCTGCATTGAAGCGATCTGTATTGCATAAAGTGCTATATAAATAACCTTGAGTTTTCTCTTCATCTGTGCAGCTGAGGATCGGCATCCACTCCGGCTCAGTTCTGGCTGGAGTCGTCGGAGTGATGATGCCTCGCTACTGTCTGTTTGGAAACAACGTCACGCTGGCCAGCAAGTTTGAGTCGGGCAGTCACCCGCGCTGCATCAACGTCAGCCCCAGCACATACCAGTGAGAACACACACACACACACACACACACACACACACACACACACTCCACTGATGTGTAACTCTGCTGCAGTGGAGACAGTCACACCTGTTTCTATGGCAACCTGCTTCTGTCGAGATCGTTAAGGATGATACTCTGCAGTCAAGTGCAGCTCTGAAGATCTGCTCACACACACACAGACACACACACGTGTTTCAATATGCACCAATAAGCACCTGTTTTTGTAGACATCTACACTCAACATGAATAATTATACATAGACGAACAAACACTCATGTGCACGCTTATACACACTCGACATCAAGCGCAGAGATAGACCCACACATGCACTCACTTATGTGCATATAAAACACACACACACACACACACACACACACACACACACACACGTGTATGCTTACACACACTCGACATCAAGCACACAGGCACACTTATATGCATATAAAACAGACACACACACACACACACACACACTTGTATGCTTACACACACTCGACATCAAGCACACACTTTTGTGCATATAAAACACACACACACACACACACACACACACACACACATGTGCACGCTTACACTCGACATCAAGCACACAGGCACACTTATATGCATATAAAACACACACACACACACACACACACACTTGTATGCTTACACACACTCGACATCAAGCACACACTTTTGTGCATATAAAACACACGTGTATGCTTACACACACTCGACATCAAGCACACAGGCACACTTATATGCATATAAAACACACACACACACACACACACACACACACTTGTATGCTTACACGAGACATCAAGCACACACTTTTGTGCATATAAAACACACACAAACACACATGTGCACGCTTACACACACTTAACATCAAGCACACATGCACACACTTATATGCATATTAAACACACACACACACACACATACAGAGAACATCCAGAATACAGTTTTGTGTCAATGGCGATACAAATCTTTAATGGCTGTTTTCTTTAAATTATTTTTTTCTCCACTCTACATCGAACTTTAGTTTTATCTCATCATTTACTCACCCTGAAGCCATCCTAGGCATACATGACTTTCTTCTTTCAGAAGAAAACAATCTGAGTTATATTAAATTATATCTTGGCTCTTCAGCTTTATAATGGCAGTGAATGGAGGATGAGATTTTGAAGCCCAAAAAAGTGCATCCCTCCATCATAAAAGTGCATCTATCCATGATAAAAGTGCATCCCTCCATCATAAAAGTGCATCTATCCATCATAAAAGTGCATCTATCATCATAAAAGTGCATCCCTCCATCATAAAAGTGCATCTATCCATGATAAAAGTGCATCTATCCATCATAAAAGTGCATCCCTCCATCATAAAAGTGCATCTATCCATCATAAAAGTGCATCCCTCCATGATAAAAGTGCATCCCTCCATGATAAAAGTGCATCCCTCCATGATAAAAGTGCATCCCTCCATGATAAAAGTGCATCCCTCCATGATAAAAGTGCATCCCTCCATGATAAAAGTGCATCCCTCCATCATAAAAGTGCATCCCTCCATGATAAAAGTGCATCCCTCCATGATAAAAGTGCATCCCTCCATCATAAAAGTGCATCCCTCCATGATAAAAGTGCATCCCTCCATCATAAAAGTGCATCCCTCCATCATAAAAGTGCATCCCTCCATCATAAAAGTGCATCCCTCCATGATAAAAGTGCATCCCTCCATGATAAAAGTGCATCCCTCCATCATAAAAGTGCATCCCTCCATCATAAAAGTGCATCCCTCCATCATAAAAGTGCATCCCTCCATTATAAAAGTGCATCCCTCCATCATAAAAGTGCATCCCTCCATCATAAAAGTGCATCCCTCCATTATAAAAGTGCATCCCTCCATCATAAAAGTGCATCCCTCCATCATAAAAGTGCTCCACACAGCTCTGGGGGGTTAATAAAGGCCTTCTGAAGTGAAGCCATGTGTTTTAGAAAATATCCATATTTAAAACTTTATAAACTATAATTACTGGCTTCCGGCAACTGCCGTACGCTTGTTCACGAGAGAGTCGAGTTTCGGCTGAAGGGTGACCTCTGACCCGACGTATGGATATGGATAAATATGGATATTTTTCTTATAAAAACCCATTTCTTTGCTTCAGAAGGCCTTTATTAACCCGTATCTAACCTTAACAGAAAACTTTTTGGACTTTACAATTAAAACAAACATACATTATATTAGTTTTTCTATATGTAGTTTTTGTCTGATTTATCTCATGTATATTTAATTTCTTTTCCATTTGTTTCCCCCTCGTTCCTCAGACTCCTGCGTGACGACCGCTCGTTCACCTTCATCCCTCGCTCCAGGCAGGAGCTACCCGACAACTTCCCTAAAGAGATCCCGGGAATCTGCTATTTCCTGGAGGCGGGGAAATGCCAGAGCCACCCCTCCCTCACCAGCACTCGCTCCGCCCCCATCCGGAAAGTGTCCTATAACATTGGTACCATGTTTCTACGGGAGACTAGCCTCTGAGATGGCCCCGCCCATTCGCTATGACATCACTTCCTGTAGACTAGTGTTGCCTGTGGCAACTTGTTGCCCCGCCTCTCGACCGGAGCGTTCGTCCTTAGAGGCGGGAACTCACACGAAAGGGGGCGGAGACAATGGCCCCGCCCTTTAAAGGAGCCATGGATAATTGTGTTCTGAAAATACAATAAAACAAATATATATATATAGATATATATTTAAAATAAAGCCTTCTGCTCAACGGCATAGCCAAACAAAGACATTCATGGTGTACACACATGCAAATACTACAGACAAACTCATGTAAACACACATACATTTCTTGCAGCATTGCAGGTTAATAGAATTCACATGGATAACTTGGTGCCTTTACCTCCTAAACACACACACACACGCACGCCACAAACACGCATTTATCTCTATCATTTTACACACACTGCCATTAACCGCTGTTAAATCCTTTGTGTGTGTGTGTGTGTATCCTCTATTAACCATTGTTAGATGTGTTTGTGTGCGTGTCCTACCATTAACCGCTGTTAGATTGTGTGTATGTGTGTGTGTGTTTGTGTGCATTTTGTATGTGTGTGAATGTGCTCAGTTTGTTTCAGGCATCTCACATCTGCGGCATGTTCTCCTTTTAGCTTCTGTAATAAAGTCGCAGTTCTGTGTATCAGAAACATGACTGCGTGAATGTGCACCGTTCACTTATTTAATCAACGCTCGCTTTTGCAATATAAGCTTTTTTGAAGCGTCATAAAATGCAAACGCATCTGTCGGCCTCGATGCCGGTTACATGTAGGGAAAGGGACGCAAATAATCGGATTGAATCCAGATGACTGAAGCAGTTTATAAGATGCACTTTGGCTAGATTAATTATTATTTGTATGTAAATGTGATTGTCATGCAAATTTTTATGCAAAAGTTTATAATAGTTCTCAATAATCCGTTCTCGATCACTATTTAACAGTTCATAGCTGACATTAAATGCAAAACGGTAAATCAGGAATCACCTTTATGCGGCAGAAACGCTGATAACTCGCATGATGCAGATGGCAGATGTGTGAAACGGGCCGTGTGCGTGTGTGTGTGTGTGTGTGAATACAGTTTGAGGTCACAGGAAGGTACGTGGTTATGTCATCATTCATTTCGGTCACATTTGATTAATTCAAGATCACATCCAGACGTGTCAGTCATTTTTATCAGGATGCCAATAAAATCGATTCATTTAAGTTTTATGGTGTCAGACTGCTGTGTTAGTGCTCTCTTTAAACTGCTGTTTTTCTTTTCTTTTAGAAAAAAAGACCTGTATGACTTTCTTTATTCAGTACAACACAAAATAAGTGGTGTTGGTGTATGCAAATGAGATTAGAGTGTCACACAAGTGTCAGAAAACTATATAGCACACAAATTATGACAGTTATGGTACTTTATGGTGCTGCTTGACTTTTCCTGGTCCCCATTAAATTGCATTGCACGGTAGAGCAGTGTGACCATTCGGCTAAATATCTCCTTTTGTTTTCCGCAGAAGAAGGAAAGTCATACGGGTTTGGAACGAAATGAGGGTGAGTAAATGATGAGACAATGTTTTAAGGGTGAACTGTTCCTTTAAGAAAAGTAAAAGCACAAGGTAGTGTGTGTCAGTACCTTTAGAGTTGAAGTGCACACTGTTGCATTTCTTCACTGGATGTGCACAGAGAACATCAGTCAGTCACACACCACCTGTGGACGTTCGGCTCAGACACATGCAGTGAAAAGTTGTTCACGGTCCAGTCTTGTGCATTTTTATTCAGCTAAATCGGTCTCAGAAAAGGTTACTGTATTAGCATAAAGCATTAAAAGATATGTGATGCTACAGTGCTATTATCATGATTATGAGTTACACAGATTACAATTATTAAACAGTTAAGCACAAGCCAACTCAACAATGATATTTATGATATGTCCTTTACATCATTACCGCATGGCACAAGCTGATTGGCCTCTGCTGATCCTGCAGCCAATGAGATCGCTTGCTCAACATTTCAATAGTCTGGTTGGTTGTTGACTGTAAGCTGAAGTTCCTCTGAGCCCCTCCTCCTCCCCAGCTCCACCTGTCTAGATCTGCTATGGGATTAATGTATATTATTAATGCAGCAGCGGCATATCTCACATGATCACTGCAGTGTGTCTGTATATACTGTACCTGTAATAATCAACAACAGCGTAGCAGATCTAATCCGCCAAGACCAAATGCAGTAACATTGCCATATTCAATGCTAAAACTATCCTGAGTTGTCGTGAATGAAATACATTTATGAAAGTCTTTGATAGCACAGTGAATTGTGTTAATTGTATTTAAATTTGAAATATGCACAGCAAAAAATGCTTTTCTTACTTAGTATTTTTGTCTTATTTCCAGTCCAAATATCTAAAAATTCTTAGATTAAGAAGCATTTACTAGATAAGTAAAATTACATCTTATTTGCCAATGGGGTAAGAAAATAAATCTTAATTCAAATGGAAAACACGACTAATTTTCTTACCCCATTGGCAGAAAATGTAGCTTGTTTTAAGCAAAAACTCACTTTATTATTTGATTTTTTTATTATTATTTATTTTTCAAATCAGAAAACGAGAGAATTTCTTACGTCATTTTACTTATCTAGTAATTTATTTTATTTAATTTTTATTTAGTTAAATTGCAAACATTTCAAGTACAATGCAACAAAAAACTAAATGAATACAAGGCATTGTAAATACAATTCAAAATATATAAACCAAAGAATAACAACAACAACAACTAATGTACATACAAATAATAATAATAAAAATAAATAATAAATGCAGAAATAAAAGTTTATAATATCAGGGCAGTTATATGTATTTAAAAAGCTTTAAAATTTGTAATGTTTTTATAAGCTTTTTGTTTTGTGATCTCATGTTTGAAAGAGTTTCTAAGTGTTATAAAAGGTAATATAGGAGGGTTTCATTTGAGTTATTTTTGTCTTGTGAATATAAAACTTCGCCACAATCATTTTGTTTTTCAGAAAAATATGGGTTTTGGAAACAAAGTAAAATGTCATGACAATGTCATCTGTTTAATTTTTTTGTCATGTCTATTTTAAAGTCAGTCCAAAAAAGAAATAGAAAAAGGGACTTATCTAGTAAATGCTTCTTGATTTAAGAATTTATAGATATTTGGACTGGAAACAAGACAAAAATACTATGTAAGAATTTTATTTTATTTTTTGCAGTGTGTGATTTAACATTAGCATGAAAACACACCTAGAGATCAGAGAGTTAATTTATTTGATTATTTTCGATTGCATCCAGTGATCTACAGTCTGACAGGAACAAACGTCTCTCGTTTTTTGTGTTGATTAGTGGCGTGATTTGCATGCATGTGGTTTTGGACAGTCGCATTAGCCAGATGAGCTGGGTGTGAGTTACAGATGGACAGAGGAGATTTATCTTTGCAAATGCAAAATCTTAATGAGTAAGACAGTGATGATCTGAATTCTCCTGCGAATGCCAGTGAGTGACTGACTGAGATTGTGTTGACTCAGGCCAAGAGGTGAGAGGTGGGCGTGTCCTGTTACAATAAAATACTGCCCAATATTGGCCACACCCACACAGGGAACGCCCAATCGTGGTAAAGATTGAGCGGCCACGCCTATTTTGACAGTTAACACTGATTGAAATTGAACAGGAGATGGAAAACATGTATGTGTGCAGTTTACATTAGATGTTGGAGAAAATTAGCATGATGAACTGGATATTCAATGATAAAAATGTAGCACTCGACTTAATTTCACTGATTGGATGGATATGGACGGATTTGTCTCACATTATGAGATAGAGAAGAGACATTTTTGTTTTGTTTTCATCAGGTTATAAAGTTTATTGTAGCTGTAGCTGTGGGTGTTTTTACGTCATGTCTTCAAAATCTCATGTTATTAAAGATGAAGTGCTTCACACAGGCTTTTTAAGACAGTTTTGGCTGTGACTCAATGACAAATGCCACACTAAGAAGCTCTTCTCCGCTTCTCAAATACATAAAACATTAGCCTAGCCTTTAATAGTGCTTCTTGAGTAAAGAAATAGCTGTACTTATTCAAACAAAGATCTTTATTTACCTTTGAATTGCAAACAAGCAGAGACGCTCCAAAATGTGTGCAGCACTTCATTTCAGATTGAGGAGGGGAGGAGTTATGAGGTTTGACTGACAGTTTGAAGAGCCAATGGAGTTACACGGTTTAGTCACAAGCTCTTTTTAACACTTTTCATTGGTTAAATATACTTGCAAAACTCACACACAAACGAAATGGGAAAACAATAGTAGCTTATGGAGTTAAAAAAAAGTCAAATATGGAGACATGAGTTACAGCAGTTTTTAAGATCTTCTGAATCATGGTTAAGAGTGTTTGAGGAAATGAATTCAATGCTATGGTTTTGATGGATGCTTGTTGAGACTTGCCTTTCTAGCAGCTTCTGAAACACAGATGAGTTTGTAACACATCCATACTTCCAGAGCAAAGTAGCTGAACATTTCCCAAGCTGAAAAATGCTAAAAATGCCATACAAATATAATACATTTGATGAACAGATTATAATTGCATAAATCAAACTTTTCAATAAAAAAAAAATCATTTATACTTGTTAACTTTTTGATTACTTATTATATTGATTACTTTTTGTTTGATTAATTGTATATTGTTGAAATATTATTATACTATTACATTTGCCAGAATGTATATGTATTCTTATTCAATTCAATATTTGTATAGCGCTTTTCACAATACACATCGGTTTCAAAGTAGCTTTACAGAAAATGCATATGATTGCATATGATTCAAAAAGTTGTATTTACTTTAAAGGGGGGGTATAATGCCATTTTCACAAGATGTAAAATAAGTCTCTGATGTCCCCAGAGTGTGTGTGTGAAGTTTTTGCTCAAAATACCCCACAGATATTTTTATATAGCATGTTAAAGTTGTCACTTTTTGAGGGTGAGCAAAAACGCACCGTTTTTGTGTCTGTTCCTTTAAATGCAAATGAGCTGCTGCTCCCGGCACAGGGGGCGGAGCTTCAAGAGCTCGTGTCCTTTTACCTCACACACACACGCACTGAAAATCTCAAAATATTTTAGTCTTTTATGAGAGACTCAAGAAGAAGTGACAACATGTAGAAGCAACAGGACATTTCTGAATGGTTAGTTGGTGAATTTATGTAGCTGATGTGTAGTTATCTTCTAGTCATTGATGTCTTGATAATCTATAAATCGTGTTCAGGGGGCGGGGTTTATGTAAATTCTAGGGTTGGTGATGTCACTAACCCGGGAGGAATGTGGTGTAGTCTCTACCAGCCGTTTGTTGTAGTCCTTAAAAAGCGATTTCTTTAAAAGCAAATATCTCCCTTTGCTCTGAACTTTGAGCGTCGTAACTTTGCAGATGTTGTTTATGCTCAAACAGCAACACTACACACTAACTAAAGTTAGAAAAGTGAAATCATAATCAACCACCCCTTTAATAAACTTTATTGGAAAACAACATAAGTAAATTGGTGTGTGATGATGATGTAGTTTCTGACAGAACGCTGTCTGGGGTTTAGAATGTTCTGCCATGTTCTAGAACAGCGTGGCATGTTCTGCCATAGAATAAAGTAATTATGTCGTATTCCTCTTCCCATAATAACATTACCACAGTAATCAGCTCATTACTCATTCATTCTGACATCATCACATTCAGCCAATCGAATTAAGGCGCATAATTACAGACATGGCAGTGTGTGTGTTTGAGCCGGTGATTAAACGAGGAACGTCGTGTGTCTTGTTTGTGTAATACTGACATTTATATTTATGAGAAACTACACCAAGTTACTGCTTCTGTCAGCGGTAACACAAAACTTTTATCAACCACTGAAAGCTTTATATTTTCTGAAGAGTTTGCGAGTTCGTCAGTGTAAAAGTGCACAATGTTTCTAAGGCGTTCTGAGTGTTATTTAGCACGTTGCTATGCGGTTGCTAGGGTATTCTAGTTCATCACTAGGTGGTGCAAGTTATGCACTAAAGTTTAATACTTACCACTAACCCTCAGGTTGATTATAAGTGTAAAAATGATTATAATCCCTCTTAAAAGACTAAAAATGCCATGGTAAAAACCTGTTAACTGGTTAACGGTAAGTCTATACGGTGAAAAAAACCTGTAATAGATCTGCTGAGATATTTCTTGTAATTTTACAGTAAAATAGAACCTACTGTTAAAGGTATAGTTTTTGGGAGAAAAAAAGTAACAAATCATCTTTCAATTTTCAGTGAAAAAATGTGAATTGACATTCCCAGAATTCTCCAGAGCTCATATTTTCTTTGAAATAACTTTTTCTTATTTCAATAACATGTCCTGGGGTTTTATGCGACATCTTATGCCGTTAAATTAATGTTTATTGCATTATTTTAGTGTCATCATTATGATAGTGTTTTGTATTTGTTTGCATGACACTGTGTGCACTTTCTTTTTATATTTTACGGTAAAGTGGAACAGCTGCCGCGGTTGTTTACTTTTTATATACAGTTTACCGATAATACGTGACTGTAAAAATAGCCTATATACAAAATCCCGCTCTATCATATTTTTCCCATGTTGCTTCTATCCTGAAACTCTCATGGGAATGAACTGAAAGTCAAATATCCAGCTAAAGCAATAAAGCATTCGGTCAGAGTGTCAGAACACACACACACACACACACACACGTACACACAGCAAACGTTCACATGCCCGATGCTCCGAATTCTGACTGAACTATTTTCATCCCTGAGAAAGATGAGAGACGTGTTGAATGTAGCGGTGGATCTCCCTCAGGGTTATGGCGGAGGAAATAAAATGAATTAGGCTACTGGATTAAAGGCTTCCTGTCAAAAATGAGACATAGATTCCCTAGACGCGCGCGCGCGCACACACACACACACACACACTCACACACACATAACAAGCTCTCAGGCACATCGGCTCTTAAAGAACATACATTTACGAGGCCCCTTTTTCTCTTTCCATCTCTTTTTCTATCTCGGAAGAAGAATGGTGCTAAAAGGCGAGGGAGACTCTGGAGTGTCCACGTCTTCTGAAAGCGTGACTGTGTGTATGTGTATGTGTGTGTGTGTGTGTGTGTGTGAGGAAAAGCCCAACGCCTCAGGAAAAGGTGATAGTGCGACAGGGACCTGCTGCTCCGTCTACTGTACTGACCGTCAAAAACACTGACCTTTCTCTCTCTGTGTGTGTGTGTGTGTGTGTGTGTGTGTGTGTGTGAAGAAGGAAGAGTTTTAAAGGAAAACTGTGGGAGATTAAAACTGTCTGACGCAAACCAGCCGCGCAAAGCGGAGATCCAGTAAAACTCCTTAACACATCCACTCTCATTTCATTGCACACTGGAAAAAGAGATTTTTTTTTTTTTTTACTCAGTGTTTTGTCTTGTTTTCCAGTAGCCTACACACATATCTAAAAATTCTTAAATCAAGGTACATTTGATTTACTTGAGATTGAGAAGTGTGTTTTATGCAGCGTCCCAACTCGCATATATCCGTCATACTATTCTGTAAATAAACAATTTATTAATTGATGAAAATAGTTTAAAGTATATTTATTTGAAATCAAAATCTTTCGTATTATAAATATCTTTACTGTCACTTTTGATCCATTTAATGCATCCCTACTGAATAAAAAACTATTAATTTCTCTCAAAAATATGCAAAACTGACCCCAAACTTTGAATGATGCCGTGATAGTGTTGAGCTCTATCTATCTATCTATCTATCTATCTATCTATCTATCTATCTATCTATCTATCTATCTATCTATCTATCTATCTATCTATCTATCTATCTATCGTTCTATCTATCTATCCATCCATCCATCCATCCATCCATATTACAATGCTGACTTAAAATAGAACTTAACTGCAAAAAAAATATTATTTTATTCATTCTCTGAATAAACTTTTCATTTTCTCTTCTTTCACTCTTCGAGTATGTGAATGTGGGACAATCTGCTTTAGCCTACAGTATTCTTTGTTACCATGGTGTCGTTCCTCGTCGCTACGGTGACGCTGCACTTTGTGATGTTGTGGGATTTACTCTGATGGGAAGAGACACTCATTGTGACACATCAAAAAGGCTGGACTGTCACTATGGCAACAGGGATCCTGTTCACAAACGGGTAAAAAATAACCAGCATCAAGAGACATGAAACATGATTCAGTCTGGGATGTTATGTTTACCAGTGTCGTGTGTAACGCATTACAAGTAACTTGAGTTATGTAATCGGATTACTTTTTCAAGTAACTAAAGAAACGCTTTACTTTTAAATTTTAGAACAAAATATCTGAGTTACTTTTTAAAATAAGTAACGCAAGTTACTTTGTTATCCCATTTATTGACTGACAGAAGTGCAGAGGCGCTGTGTGTGTGTGTGTGTGTGTGTGTGTGTGTGTGTGTGTGTGTGTAAACATGATGGTTATTGTAGTTCTAGACTAAATTTGAGTGTGCATTTACTCTTCTCACTTACACAAAAAAAGATTAAATATTCCTCAATTTTTAGTGTACATACACACACACACACACACACTCACTCACACACACACACACAGACATTGTCAAATTTTCTAATCTAGAATAGAAGCTTGTAATGCCACACATTGAGTCGGTGGAAACTGTAAGCTAAACGTGGATGAATCATGAATCTTTAGATGGTAAACCTGACTGATCATGTCACATGACCTGCAGTGTTTGGCCCAGCTGGAGCAGAAGTGTGTGATTCGTCTCTGATGGGACGTTTCGGAAACATGCAGAAACATCATAATCCAGATGCTAATTCTCTCTCTCTCTCTCTCTGCTCAGACAGTGATGTTGATTAGATTAACTCAGATGACTGCCTGTATCACACGTGTTCTTGTTGCCATGGCAAAGTTGGCTGTGCGGGATGGTTACCATGGTGACGGGGGAGAGAGTGTGTCATAGAGGAGGATGGGTGAGAAAATCAGCTCACACACACCAGACTGATGAAACAATATTTTATGCTCAGGAATTCAGCTTTACAGGCCCATCCATCCATCCATCCATATATCGTTCCATCCATCCATCCATCCATCCATCCATCCATATAACATTCTATCCATTCATATATCGTTCCATCCATCCATCCATCCATATATCATTCTATCCATCCATTGTTCCATCTATCTATCTATCTATCTATCTATCTATCTATCTATCTATCTATCGTTCTATCTATCTATCGTTCCATCCATCTATCTATCCATCCATCCATCTCTATATCCATCCATCTATCCAGCCATCCATCCATCTTTCTATCTCTCCATCCGTTCATCATCCATCTATCTATCTATCGTTCCATCCATCCATCTATCTTTCTATTTCTCCGTCCATTCATCATCCATCCATCCATCTCTATATCCACTCATCTATCCATCCATCTATCATTTGATCATTCTGTGTAATGGTGCTGTATTCCCTCTGCTCTGCTGAAGCGTGTGCTGTAACTGTTCTTCAGTGTGTGTGTTTCTGCATGTCTGAACTCCCGCAGGGCCTCCGTCACTCGACGGCAGGAGAATCAGGGATCGTGATTAACACAGTCAATCAGGAGGAGTCCGGGAGAAGAGGTGGCAGTGAGTGACCCAGTTAAGCTGTGTGTGTGTGTGTGAAGTCAGAGCACCTGAGTCCACAACGACAGAAACCAAACAGAAATCCGGCCTCGTTCAGAACACGTTCACCGTTCGAGCCAGCAAGTAAATCACAGACTCTAGTTGCTCTTTGTCTCGTGACCTTCTGAAGAGAACAAACCCGCTGAGAGTTTCGTTCTCACGGGACACTGATACTGTTGTTTTAACCTTTAACATTTGGAAATACTTTCCATCAGACTGACAGAAAACAGACACACACACACACACACTAATGCATCTCACTCCTTCAATGCTGATTTACTCAAGACTGTGATAAATCTTTAACAGAAATACTCCCAGTAGAAGAGCTGTTCTCTTTATCACCGCTCTCGCTCGCTCTCCCGTTTTATGAGTGAGTGATTTAGGAAACGTTTGGCTGATGCGTTCAGGAGAACATATATAGATATAGATATATAGATTTCAGGAGAATAAGGAAGTCCACTGCACACAAGCACACACATGCATGTTTCAGCATCGTATTGGACTGTCTAATGCTATATTTGACTATTAAACATATAATTATTGCATATTGGATGAGCAATGTTTGAAGTTGTAAAACAGCCAATATGCATGCACTGTATTTAACTTACAGTCAAACTACATTACGATCTAGCAACACCTCAGAACACCTAGGCAACTATTAATTAAAAATACTATTAATTAATGTAATAATATAGGCCTATTGAACATTAAACATCACCAATATGCTTCATGTCAAGCCAATAAAACACAGGCAACTGTGGTAAAATCAGCATAATATTCCTTGTCTTATATATATCTCTTAGTTTTTATTATAATATATATATATATATATATATACTGAGTCTATATATATATATATATATATACTGAGTTTTATTATAATATATATATATATATATATATATTATATATGTGTGTGTGTGTAAACACTGCATATATATATATAAGTTATATATTATTACATATCATTTATAAATTATTTATTATATATTATATACAATCTCTCAATAAGTATATATAAATATATACATTACACAGCATAAACAATCAAAAACAAAATTGAGAATTTATTTATACAATAGGCTATCGTATCATATTAAAAAAAAATTCTGTCTGGTTTATGGACATCTTCAAGAAAATTGCTAATTATGTGCAGCAGACTTTAATTAGATTGCATTATTAAATTTACAATTAGATCTCGTTCATAAACTTTAGTTAATTCACTAGTTAACATAACCTAACTATGAGCAATATATTTCCACGTTTGTTAACTTTTGTTAATGGTAGTTAATAAAAATACAAATTGTTCATTTTTTGCTCATGTTAGTTCACAGTGCATTGAGCTTTTGAATGTAAAAATGTAGAATTTTACAGCGTTTATTCATCTTTGTTAAACGTACTTAACTGATGTTGACAAGTATAAATCGTATTGTGAAGCATTGCCTTAAATGGCATTATAGAATCTCATTTATGTTCAAATTTCCAATTTCCATATCTTTCCTCCTTTGGAGAAAATGTAATTACATCAGCGTAAAGTTTAATCTAAAAAAGATCCCATCTGTGTTTTCCATTAGTTCATCCTTGACCGTTCTGCTTCGGCTGTAATTGACTTCGCTGTTTTAAACTCTCCTGCGTGTGTTTGGACCAAGGTTTGGACAGGCTCAGTAGCTCGTGCTCTGAGTGGCTGAAGCTCCTGTCAATCAAGCGCGAGGGGCGGGGCTTTACCGGACAAATGAAACGCAGTCCTGCAGTTAACAACACGCGAGCAAAAACAGGAGCGGAAATGCATACCTGTGTCCGATTTGTTAAAAGCAGGACCCTCCAAACGCACAGTCCTAATGGCCTGCTGAATGTCTGCGGGTAAAAATAGACGTGGCAGATGGAGGGAACGAGAGAGAAAGAGAGAAACATTTGGAGGTGTAGGTTGGGAAAATAAACTCATCTCTTACATAAATGGTTCATTTATATTATGCAGTGCGTTTTCATGTTCCCATCAGATGTGTCATACACTGGATAAGTAAAGTTTCATCCCATTAACAGTTCCTTCATTACATCATCCTCCAGGAAATGACATCATTTTGGAGGGAAAACAGCAGAAAGTATTATCAATAGATGTGCTACAGTATTTGGTTTGCGTCTCCCTAAACAAATCAGTTTGACATTGACATTTCAAAAGATGGTTAAAATATGAAAACAAAGTCATAAGTTGGCTTAAGTAATAAAGTTAAAGTGTTCAAAAGCCCTCACAGAACAGAAACGACCCCGAAAGAACAGGGAATATATAAACATGTACTTTATTTACATATATTTGCATTCAAGGGTCACTGCTGTTCACTTTGCCTTGAAGGCGCTTCCTTTTTGCTGTGAAATCTCTCCCAGTGGGCGGGGTCTTCCTCGGTTAGGGGCGTGGCTCCGGACACCAGATCACTGAAACTCAAGTGTGTGAACAAAAGGGGCGGGGCTTCACACACACTTCCACCATCCTCCTATAAAACAAAGAAGTATGACGTCACGAGCTGCGCTGACCTCTACAGTTGTGTAATATCTGTAAACTCACTTTAGACGTGTTGATGTCTGGTTTTCCCAGCGCCACAGCGACGTGATGATCTTTGTCCAATAAACTCTCCTGAAAAACAGGACGAGTTTTTACGCTTTTTTAACTTTTAACTTCCAACCATTAAATTGTATTACATATAGGCCTAGGCAAGATATATATATACTTTATATATATATATGTGTGTGTTTGTGTCTATATGTTTAAACCCAGACTGCAACATAGTGTTGGCCCAGATCCGGCCCATATCTGGTCCACGTTGAATCCAAAATAAAATGTCACAAAAGATTCTATTTCAAACAAATGCCGTTCTTTTGAACTTTCTATTCATCAAAAAATCCTTCCACAGAAATATAAAGCAACTGTTTTCAACACTGATAATAATCATAAATGTTTATTGATCATCATATTAGACTGATTTCTGAAGAATCATGTGACACTGAAGACTGGAGTAATGATGCTGAACATTCAGATTTAATCACAAGAATAACATTTTACTATATATTCACACATAGAACTGTTTTTTAAATCGTAAAACTATTTCAGAAAATTACTGATTTTACTGTATTAGTTATATATTTTTATATACAGTACTATGCAAAAGTCTTAGGCATGTTAGCCTCCCCCCTCCCCCCCAAAAAATGGTTTTAAGTCAGTTATTTATATCTTTTGCTGTAGTGTGTCAGTATGAAATATCAGTTTACATTTCCAGACATTCTTTTTGCCATTAATTGTAATAATCCAGTAAGATTTGTGTATGCACAAGGAGTCTGACGACAGCCAGTATGATCTGATCTCACCATCATCGAGTCCGTCTGTGATTACATGAAGAAACTGAGACAGACTAAATCCAGAAGAACTGCGGGAACGTCTCCGAGACGCTTGAAGAAACCTTCCTGCAAAGCTACAGTGCTGTGAGAAGTTCTGGCACTTGTGTTAAAATGCTGTAAAGTGAGGATGCAATTTATTTATGATTTAACTTCTATTAACTAATTCAAATCAAATTTGCATTTAAAACGGCTTTTGTTTGCGCATAGTTTTTCAGGAAGCTTTGCAGGAGTTCCCGCAGTTCTTCTGGATTTAGTGATGTAGTGTTTGCTGGGGCTTTTGTAAGACTGTTCGCCGCCTCTCAGGAACATTAAATTAAATCCGTTCTGGACGATCCTCTTGTTTGTTAACATTGTTAAGTCTGAATCAGGCTTGAACTGGTTTAAAATTGACACCATTGCTAATATTTACACTAAAGTAGAGCTCGCGGTAATGAAGGGGCGGGACATTTCCTGAACACGCGCTGAGCGCAGCCAATCACACCACGACATTTCATTTTCAGAAGGAGGGGCGTTTGAAAAGCATGCGTTCAACTAGACTGGGGAGAGAGGAGCTGTGATAATGTAGCCTCCTGCGTACTTTCGCTCAGTTTGATTTCCCTTCAGTACTACGTCTGGGATTGTGGTGTATTCTTTGGTTTTCTCCGATAATTTTTTTGGCGGTCCAATCAGCGAACAGAGGGAGTGGCTGAGAACGATGACGTTGAGGTCGTGCGCTAGTTTGAGCTGTAGGGTTACGTCACGACCAAAGGTTAGCGATTGGTTATGGCAGATCCAGAGTGACTCTGGGCAGATCCAATAGTTTTAAACTTCATCAGAGTTCCCGCCTTCAAGGAAGTTAACGCTTGTCAATGGAGAGAGGCCAGACTCTCTGTACAAATGAAATGTACGAGAGTCTGGTAGAACCAGGCTAGTGATAATGTAAAATATGTGAAAAATAATGTGTTTTTTAAACTATTAAGCATATTCTCGTACACCCCAAAAACAATATCAAGACTTTTTGAAAGGGCATAATAGGAATGAAACTCTGGAACAAACACCTCAAATATCCAGTCCTCCTCCTCGTTATCCAGGAACATTCGTGTCTGCCGGTACACTTGCCCCTCTCGCATCTGATTGGGCGAGACGTGAAACTCCACCCTCTGCAGGTCGAAGCCCAGTCCTGTGCCAATCGCTTTGATGAAGCTCTCCTTCAGCGCCTCGACGCCAGAGAAACCGACCAATCACAGGGGATCAGGAAGGAAACGCAAGGAAAAACAGTAAATTGTGTATACAGTAAATATATATTTCCTGACCACATTCTCACCTCAACACATTAAATTGATACCAGTAAGTGTGTGTGTGTGTGTGTGTGTGTGAGTGTGTCTGTGTGTGTGGGTGAGTGTGTGTGGGACTGTGTGTGTGTTTGTGTGAGAGTATATGTGTGTGAGTATGAGTATATGTGTGTGTGTGTGAGTATGAGTATATGTGTGAGTATGAGTGTGTGTGTGTGTGTGTGTGTATGTGTGTGTGTGTTTGTGTGAGAGTATGTGTGTGTGTGTGAGTATGAGTATATGTGTGTGGGTGTGAATATGAGTATGTGTGTGAGAGTGTGTGTGTGTTTGTGTGAGAGTATATGTGTGTGTGTGTGTGTGTGTATGTGTGTGTGTGGGTGTGAGTATGAGTATATATGTGTGTGTGGGTGTGAGTATGTGTGTGTGTGTGTATGTGTGTGAGAGTATATGTGTGCGTGTGTGAGTATATGTGTGTTTGTCTGAGAGTATATGTGTGTGTGTGTGGGTGTGAGTATGAGTATATATGTGTGGGTGTGAGTATGAGTATATATGTGTGTGTGGGTGTGAGTACGTGTGTGTGGGTGTGAGTATATGTGTGTGTGTGTGTGTGTGTGTGTGTGTGTGTGTGGGTGTGAGTATATGTGTGTGTGTGGGTGTGAGTATGAGTATATGTGTGTGAGTATGAGTATATGTGTGTGTGTGAGTATGAGTATATGTGTGTGGGTGTGAGTATGAGTATAAATGTGTGTGTGTGTGTGTGTGTAAGAGTCCTCAAATGACCACAGACTGGCACAACTGAGTCATGCTGAAGTGATGAGATCACATTGCCATGGAAACAGTGATCAGAATTGGAACAGTTTCATCCAGTACAATTTCTCTCGCGCTGTGATATGCTCATAGATGTGTGTGTGTGTGTGTGTGAGGGGGTGGGGTCTCGTTGCCTGGAGGTGATGATGATGATGATGGTGCAGGAAGCAGCAGTTGCTATAGTTACCCAGTGCCTATAAAACATGTCCAGTTGGTCCCAGTCGGAGCCGGCCGTCCGGATGTTCTTCCACTCCAGATCCGTGAACTGGCGATTCATGATGCGGAAAAACTCCTGCGTGGAGCCACTGCCTGATCAACACACACGTAACACACCTTAAAGCTACAACTGTTCACCTCTGAGCTCTACGTCAGAGATTTTATTATAAATCATAAGACCGACAGCAGCCGCTCTGGTTTTACCAGCTTTATGAATAATCGAGCTCTGTAATGATTGACTGACTGTTGATATGCAAATGTACGTGATCATATGCTAATGAGCTCATAGCCGTGATGTCATAATTGAGTTGTGTTTGCGATATAGTTCATAAATGTGGAGGGAGATTTGAGTTAAGGATGTTATAGTTTCTCACATTAAACATTTGGATTGCGTCAACAGATCAGTGATTTAATAATCAGATCAAACTTATTATTTCAAAAGAGCAACTTCAATAATCATGTTCTGCTTGGAAACATGATTGTCTAAGAGCTAATGCAGATTCATATTCTACAGTAGAGCCAGGTATGAGGTAAAGCTTGCTCCTCTCACAGCCTCACTCCAGCACAGGTAGAGAGCGACACCTGGTGGCCGCCGGTGGAACTGCAGTGTCTCTTGTGTTGGATTGGTTGGTACAGGATAATAGGCCTGTACCGTGATGGTAGTTGAACAAACTCAGGGTTACAGGATTAGTTTCGAGTTGACTGTTTTAATTTTCCTTGCTTTTATTTTGTGATTATTTTTATTTATTTCTATGTAAAGCACTTTGAATCGCCATAGTGTATGAAATGTGCTATATAAATAAACTTGACAAAACCAAACCAATCCAACCAGGCTTTGTTGGTACCATGATCATGTCTCTGTCAACTCAGGCTTTGATCCTGAGTTTAGGTGTGACATCAGCAGCGAACAGCCAATCACACGCTGAGAAAGAGCGAAACTGCGATTCATTTCTCGCGAGAGAAGCGGCGCGATTCGCTTCTCTCTTCTGCAGGATAGTACGAGATTGAAAAATATTAAGAATTTAAACTAATTTACACAGCAAGAAGAAAACAGCTGTCTGTGAAACACAACAACTACAAGAAAAAGTGCAAGTGAAAGTTGTGAAGTTAGTTTGTACAGTTGATAAGCTCACATCATTTTATAGCTTTATCTATTGATTCTAAAGCGTATTTATATTACCTTTATATATTTAAACTGTGCGTGATAATAATCGATAAACTAAAATTGTATGTGTGTGATCGATTAATAATTACATAAATAATCATACGAATTTATTATTCTAAATAAGCGTTACTAAAAGCCAGACGATTTTGTCTTTAAAAATCATTTGCTATGTAGTGACCTTTAATTTGGATTAGGAACAGGTGGAGTGACTTTATCGCATCACACATGTGACACTTTGCTCACAGCCGATTGGTCCAAGATCGGTTTGAGATCTCTTACCTGGAACATCAGCTGTCCCGGACCAGGTTAGCCGTGGAGTGTGAGTAACTACTGCTAAAAGACAAGCCACTTTCATGGTGCCTAAAACCCAGGGTTGGCGCAAGCTAAACTGAAACATATCTGGCTATCCAGCTAAACCGGCTTCATGGTACAGGCCAGATGTGGAGTCAGCTGGACATCACTGTGAAATGTTGCCTGTGTATTCCTGATGAAACGCTGAGTCAACACGCACCAATGCTACATTTTTCTAAATGTAGTAATCATTCGTTAACAAACAAGTGTTCATTACTTCAGTGAGCTCATTGTTTCTGCATTACATTGTTTAAATTAATAGCTTTCTCGCTAACTGTGATTTTGTACATGTACATGTCTGAAACAGACAGTTTCCTCTGATAACAGACTCTAAACTGTAATGTGGACTCGTGCTCTTTCTGTAAAGCTGCTGTGAAATGATGTGCATTGTGAAAAGTGCTGTAGAATTAAATGTGAATTGAACTGAATTGGATGTGATCTGCTGAATAGAGCGTGAGAGTTGACCTGGTCTGCTGGTCTTCATCAGGTCGATGCCCACCTGGCGTCCCGGTTCTGCTCCCAGCACAGCGTAGTCTCCCTGATGGGACACGTTGAAGCTCCAGAGGGAGGACGAGGGTCGGGACAAGTACGGTTTCCCCCGCGCGGTTCTGTCCAGAAGAAACCCGTCCCAGGCTAAACCCATCTTCTCACAAACCAGCTTTCTGATCAACAGACGACCGGCCTGGTGTAAGAAACACACACACACACACACACACACACACACACACACACACACACACACACACACACACACACACACACACACACACACACACACACACACACACACACACGAATTAATGAAAATCAATGCAAAAGTTATAAAATATCTACAAATATCTAAAATCACAGATGGGTAAATAACATGTATATCTATCTATCTATCTATCTATCTATCTATCTATCTATCTATCTATCTATCTATCTATCTATCTATCTATCTATCTATCTATCTATCTATCTATCCAGCTATCTATCTATCTATCTATCTATCTATCTATCTATCTATCTATCTATCTATCTATCTATCTATCTATCTATCTATCACTATCTATCTTTCTTTCATTCTATCGCTCTATTACTCTATCTATCATTCTATCTATCTATCTATCATTCTATCTATCTATATATCTGTCTATCTATCTTTCATTCAATCGCTCTATTACTCTATCATTCTATCTATCGTTCTATCCATCTATCTATCATTCTTACATTCTATCGCTCTATCACTCTATCTATCTTTCTTTCAGTCTATCGCTCTATTACTCTATATATCATTCTATCTATCTATCTATCTATCTATCTGTATATATATATATCTATCATTCTATCTATCTATCTTTCAGTCTATCACTCTATTACTCTATATATCATTCTATCTATCTATCTATCTATCTATCTATTTATCTATCTATCTATCTATCTATCTATCTATCTATCTATCTATCTATCTATCTATCTATCTATCTATCTATCTATCTTTCTTTCATTCAATCGCTCTATAACTATCTATCATTCTATCTATCTATCGTTCTATCATTCTATCGCTCTATTACTCTATCTACCATTCTATCTATCTATCTATCTATCTATCTATCTATCTATCTATCTATCTATCTATCTATCTATCTTTCTTTCATTCAATCGCTCTATAACTATCTATCATTCTATCTATCTACCGTTCTTTCATTCTATCGCTCTATTACTCTATCTACCATTCTATCTATCTATCTATCTATCTATCTATCTATCTATCTATCTATCTATCTGTCTGTCTATCTATCACTCTATCTATCTATCTATCTATCTTTCTATCTATCTATCTATCTATCTATCTATCTATCTATCACTCTATCTATCTTTCATTCTATCGCTCTATTACTCTATCTATCTATCTATCTATCTATCTATCTATCTATCTATCTATCTATCTAGCTATCTAGCTATCTATCTATCTATCTATCTATCACTATCTATCTTTCTTTCATTCTATCGCTCTATTACTCTATCTATCATTCTATCTATCTATCTATCATTCTATCTATCTATATATCTGTCTATCTATCTTTCATTCAATCGCTCTATTACTCTATCATTCTATCTATCGTTCTATCCATCTATCTATCATTCTTACATTCTATCGCTCTATCACTCTATCTATCTTTCTTTCAGTCTATCGCTCTATTACTCTATATATCATTCTATCTATCTATCTATCTATCTATCTATCTATCTATCTGTATATATATCTATCTATCATTCTATCTATCTATCTTTCAGTCTATCACTCTATTACTCTATATATCATTCTATCTATCTATCTATCTTTCTTTCATTCAATCGCTCTATAACTATCTATCATTCTATCTATCTATCGTTCTATCCATCTATCTACCGTTCTTTCATTCTATCGCTCTATTACTCTATCTACCATTCTATCTATCTATCTATCTATCTATCTATCTATCTATCTATCTATCTATCTGTCTGTCTATCTATCACTCTATCTATCTATCTATCTATCTATCTATCTTTCTTTCATTCAATGGCTCTATCACTCTATCTATCATTCTTTCATTCTATCACTCTATCCATCTATCATTATATCGCTCTATCTATCTATCTATCTATAATCCAGCTATCTATCAGTTCAATTGTAGTAACCTTATTTGACAAAAACTGAACTTTTGTGCAACGCGAAACTGTAATGTAAATAACATAAAATAACAACAGTGCAAGTGAAAAGTAATATCCACACATAAAAGGGCAAAATAAAACTATAACATTGATTATGTATTATTATAATGATTGTTTATCATTACAACATTTATTATTATAGCATTGATGTTAATTGTAAAAGTCTACTCTGCATCAGTCAGTTGTACACACACACACACACACACACCATGGCAGATTTCGCATCTTTGGCGAACACGAACTTCCCGATCCGTTCCTTCTCCTCGGGTTGGATGCAACGGGCCGCCAGTGTCCACTCGGAACGGGTCGGTACCCACGAACCGCACCGGAACGCCCACCGGACCCCGTCCATCAACGACTGTCAATGTCCTATAGTCCTATACTAATAGAAATACACATTATTATAAACGGAGCAATTCCAATAGGGTCCTCACACCATCGGTGAATAATTGCTATTGCCATTAATATTAATTAATAATACCTATTATAATTATATAGTCTTTTCTGCAAGATGCATCATTTGTCTGGCTGGCTCTGGTTCCCCTGAACATGTGTTCCAAAACACACACACACACAGGATTCCGGAAGAGGATTCTATGGGCGGGGCTAAACAGTGAGCGCCTCCCTTGATTGGCTGACGGAAAGAGGCGGTGACGCTCGTTGGCCAATGGCGCAGAGGATTCGCGCGTTGTCGGAAGTGTTCGGCTCAGTTCGGCAACGTTGTGGAGGCGGAGCGAGACGCGTGTGTGTGGACGGAGTGGATGATGCTTTTCTTCACCGGTGAGTGTTTGAATAAATAATCAAATAACCCTCACTGTATTGTGTGGTGTGTATTATGGCGTTTATTTTATGCAAAGAGCCATACGTGCAAAACATCATAGTATAGGTGCCTATAGAAGCCCTTTCTGGCGACATGTTAGTAATTGAACTGCAAAAACAACCGCCGTACTGATATGTATATGTTTTTTACATAAATTATGTTTTATTAGCATGATGCTATACTGCTAATCATACATTATATGGATACACACCAAAAAACACCATAGTTACTAGTTATTTACTATGGTTGTACTGTGGTATCGGATGGTAATATCAAGGTACTGCATGGCTACCATATTTAATTATCATGTTATTTACATGATAATCCTAGTAGCTTATAATAATACAATGGTAATACACTGATATATGTGGAAAAAAACCTTATAGCACCATGGTGTTTTCGTTTTTGTTTTTGTAACACTTTATTTTTACAGTGTCATTGTTGCACGTTACATGCAGCTACTATAGTAATAATTGTAAATTATAAATAATTACATGCAACTAACCCAAAACAAAACCCTAATCCTAACCTTACAGTAAGTTCATGTAGTTACTTAATATTACTCAGTACTTAAATGTAAAGTACAGAGTAACAAAGACACCTTCAAATAAAGTGTAACCGATTTTGGTAACACTTTATTTGACAGTGTCCTTGTTGCATAATGTTCTTACCGTAGTAATAACACTAAATTACATGCAACTAACCCCCAACCAAACCCTAATCCTACCCTAACCCTATAGTAAGTACATGTTGTTCATTAATATTACTCCGTATTTAAATGTAAATTACAGTGTAACAAAGACACCTTCACATAAAGTGTAACCAATCTTTTTGTTAGTGTTGTTACATTGTAATATCATACTTTATCAAACTTTACTTGTAAAGGATATACTGTACACTACTGTTCAAAAGTTTGTGGTCAGATTTTAAATGAAAGAATAATTTTATTCGGCAACGCATCAAATTGATCACATTTAAAACTTTTTTATTCATCCAAAAAATAAATAAAATAAATTCCACAAAAATATGAAGCAGCACAACTGTTTTCAACACTGATAATAATCATAAGTGTTTCTTGATCATCGACTCATCATATTATACTGATTTCTGAAGGATCATGTGACACTGAAGACTGGAGTAATGATGTAATTTGATCACAGGAATAACTTACACTTTACTATATATTCACATAGAAAACTGTTATTTTGCATTGTAATAATATTTCAAAATTTTTACTGCGTTTATTGTATTTTTTAATCAAATAAGTGCAGCCTTAGTGAGCAGAAGAGACTTTTTTCACTGACCCCAAATGTTTATAGTACAGTATAAATACAGTATAGTATAAATCTGCACACTCGAAGCGTTCTGGTTTCATTTCTCTTTGTTTTTTGTGCACATGAAAGATTGTCCAGTTCTGTCTGATTCTTTCAGACGTCACCAATATTGCATGTAACTAAAAGCGTGTGTCTTGTGTGTTGTAGGAGACCTGTGTTAGACGCCTGCACTAGATGTGGGTCATCATGAACTTGACAGAAACCTTTCAATCTCCAATCATTCCTCAGTAGCCAATCACCCGCAGCATGGACTTCCTCCAGATGAAGCACCTGAAGAGGAAGAGGAAGAGCAACTACAGCGTGAAGGAAACTCAGACTCTCATCCGCGAGATCCACAAGCGGCGTGAGATCCTGTTCTCCCGGCAGCAGAACATGGCCATCAACGAGCTGAAGCGGCGTGCGTGGGAAGAGGTCGCGGACAGCGTGAACGCGCTAGGAGAGGGTGAGCTGAGGACGGCGGCCGAGGTCAAGCGACGATACCTGGACTGGCGAGCCCTCATGAAGCGAAAACAGCTTCAGGCCGAGCTGGCGTCTGGACTGAAGCAGGAGTTTGAATCTTCGTCTCCCGATAATGAAGCGTCTTTGGGTGGCGGTGACCAGTCGCTGGACCTCAGCGGGTTTTCCAAAGACTCGTCGTGCGACTGGCAGGACCTGACGGACCTCGGGGAGCCCAGCACACACACGCCTGGGGTCAAAATGGAGGACGACGAGGCCAGCAGCTACAGAGTATGTACTGCTTTTTTTAATTCGTCCCACAGCTTTTAGCAGATTTTCCGGTTAAACTTTATTTTAAGGTGTCATTGTTACAGTGTAATTATATATTTAAGTACTTAGTAATATTAAGCAACTACATGTACTTACTATAGGGTTAGGGTTTGGTTGAGGGTTAGTTGCATGTAATTATGCATAATTTACTGTTAATACTATGGTACTTAGTACATGTGCAACAAGGACACTGTAAAATAAAGTGTGACTGATTTTCTTCTACTTTGGTTCAAGTGATCCTCACACCATGGGGTCAAAAGTCATCAAGTGGGTTCAATTTGGTAAACTACCGTTCAAATGTTTGGGGTTAGGACTTTTTATTTTATCTATTTTTTAAGGAATTAATATTTTTATTTAGCAAGGAGCCATTAATTTGATCAAAATTGTAAACTTAATTTAAAACTTAACAAAAGATTCTATTTCAAATAAATTCTGTTCTTTTGAACTTTCTTTTCATCAAGGAATCCTGCAATAAAATGCATCACAGTTTCCACAAAAACTGTTTTCAATATTGATAATAATCATAAATGTTTCTTGAGCATCAAATCATCATATTAGACTGATTTCTGAAGGATCATGTGACACTGAAGACTGGAGTAATGATGCTGAAAACTCAGCTTTGATCACAGGAATACATTACACTTCACTATATATTCACATAGAAAACTGCTATTTTGCATTGTAATAATATTTTACTGTTTTTATTGTATTTTTTTAATCAAAGTGCAGCAGAAGAGACTTCTCAGATCTCACTGAGAGAATGAGGCTTTTGACCGCCATCGTCCGAGGATTAGGCCTGGGATTTTCTGGCATTATTGACAACCTTATTGTATTTTGACATGATATTTATCTTTGCTAAAATGCCCTGAAAATACCACTTAAAGCTATACAACTTTTTCTGCTCAAAATGTACATAATGAGTGAATACATCATAAAACAATCTTCCAAACCGTCTATGCCTTCCCCTAAACCACTATGGTAAACCTATAATAATTAGAGCTGCACGATTCTGTATAAATTGAGAATCATGATTTTTTTAGAATAGAGATTGCGATTCTGAACATACAACTAAACCAAATAACATGTGATTTACTAGATGTTCAGACACAATGTTAATTGCTGCAGTCTATTTAAAAGTATTTCATTCATTAACGATTTGTTTGAATGAATGATTCAATGACTCGCTCATAAATACTTCACTTGTTTCATTACTGGATGAATCAACATTTTTGAACGATTTGTTTGAACGAATGATTCAATGACTCGCTCATAAATACTTCACTTGTTTCATTACTGGATGAATCAACATTTTTGAACGATTTGTTTGAATGAATGATTCAATGACTCGCTCATAAATACTTCACTTGTTTCATTACTGGATGAATCAACATTTTTGAACGATTTGTTTGAACGAATGATTCAATGACTCGCTCATAAATACTTCACTTGTTTCATTACTGGATGAATCAACATTTTTGAACGATTTGTTTGATCGAATGATTCAATGACTCGCTCATAAATACTTCACTTGTTTCATTACTGGATGAATCAACATTTTTGAACGATTTGTTTGAACGAATGATTCAATGACTCGCTCATAAATACTTCACTTGTTTCATTACTGGATGAATCAACATTTTTGAACGATTTGTTTGAATGAATGATTCAATGACTCGCTCATAAATACTTCACTTGTTTCATTACTGGATGAATCAACATTTTTGAACGATTCTTTTGAATGAATGATTCAATGACTCGCTCATAAATACTTCACTTGTTTCATTACTGGATGAATCAACATTTTTGAACGATTTGTTTGAACGAATGATTCAATGACTCGCTCATAAATACTTCACTTGTTTCATTACTGGATGAATCAACATTTTGAACGATTTGTTTGAACGAATGATTCAATGACTCGCTCATAAATACTTCACTTGTTTCATTACTGGATGAATCAACATTTTTGAACGATTTGTTTGAACGAATGATTCAATGACTCGCTCATAAATACTTCACTTGTTTCATTACTGGATGAATCAACATTTTTGAACGATTTGTTTGAATGAATGATTCAATGACTCACTCTTAAATACTTCACTTGTTTCATTACTGGATGAATCAACATTTTTGAACGATTCTTTTGAATGAATGATTCAATGACTCGCTCATAAATACTTCACTGGTTTCATTACTGGATGAATCAACATTTTTGAACGATTCTTTTGAATGAATGATTCAATGACTCGTTAAATGTTTAATAGACAGCTGAATTGTTGTCATTTAGGAATAATATTGTGTGGGTGTTTGAACTGATATTGTGATCTTTTAACGATTAATCGTGCAGCTCTAATAATAATCGATCATATTTTAGAGTTGTCGGTACGGATTTCCAGGGAAACTGCATATTTTCGTCATTTGTCTGTGTGTGTTCATCATGGCATTTCCCTAAATGAGGGAAAGAATGTCAGAAGGGAAAGTGACAACACCCGTAATAAACCATGAATCAACATAGTTTGCCTAACATCACATATGACTAGGTTCTCAAAACAATGTAAACAATCTCAAAACCAGTGATTACTTTGTTCAGTTTGCCTATATATAGCCTTGCCAAGTTGTAGCTTCACCGTAATTACGTTCTCATGTAATTACTAAAACAATCGTCTGAAAGTAACTTGTAATTTTATGCTTTAGGCCAGAAGTTACGTAGCATCGCTTTAAAGTCCCCCTGTGGTGAAAATCCAGCTTTTAATGTTGTTTATGTGTCTATGTGGTGTTTTTAATATGCTTTAAGACAAACCATGTGTAAGTTCATAAGTCGACACCATTGCTGAGTATTTTCTCCTTAACCCTTTAAAACCGGATGTGTCGTCGACGACACAGCCAACCAAGCTGTATTCTTGTCACTGTAACTCTTCAACCGTTTGCACTATCAAAATAATTTAAATAGTTCCTGAAAGTAGACATCATGCGCTTTTCGCCAATATACGGCTTATTACGGTAATGTCATGCTTTCCGTCTGCAAATGACAGCCGCGCGGGATGGAAGGATTTGAACAGAGAGATTCGACGCGCGGCAGGTTAGAGTGTTTTGGATTGCATAAAATAATAAAAGAAACGAACAAATACATGGCGAAAGAAGTGTTAGACAGCAGAAGAGGGGATTGGGATAATTTTTAATGAAATCTGGGAGGCGGATGGCCGTTACTCTTTCACGTATGTAAGCATGTAGTGCGTGCGTGTGCATGCCTGAATGGGTGCATTTGTATGTGTGTGTGTATGAAAAAAGTATCCTAAATGAAAACTGTGCAACTCAATGTCACAAAAAACACTTGTATATATGTATTATAGTTCATTTTTCAACTTTAAAGTGTTAGTTTCTTTCGTAAGAAACTACATGTAAGCATGTAGTGCGTGTGTGTGCATGCCTATGAATGCGTGCATTTGTATGTGTGCGTGTATGAAAAAAAGTGTCCTACATAAAAACTGTGCAACCCAATGTCACAAAAAAGACTTGTATATATTTATTATAGTTCCTTTTTCAACTTTAAAGTGTTAGTTTCTTTCGTTCATGATTTTTTCTGCTTTTTTTCTAAATAAAAATCAGTAAATTTATTCTTGTTTTTTTATTTTTGTCTATTTAAATTCTATTTACAAACTCACCACATACAATAATGGTCAATAACTGTAATTTGTTGAAAGCTTATCTTTTTCTGAAAAAGATGACACCTTGCACATGAAGATAGCACATTGTTTTAGAATTTTACAGTCAAAAAATCAAATTATGTGAAAAACACCTATTTTAGCTTCAGGTTCTAAAGGGTTAAAACTGCAGTGAACCAAAGACAGTCTCAGAAACACGCTTTGAAATCGCTGGTGTTTCTGACGTCACAAACTACCTTGTAACCAATCAGATCAACGTGTGATCGTCAACCAGTGGATCTCTGAGCTGAGAGAGTGAGTGGAGGCGGGGCTCATTTGCATATTCATAGAACCACGCATACTAAATGAGGCAAGGGTGTCGAGTTACATTCAAGATATTTTAAGGCATTAAGGCATTTTTTCAAGAAAAGAGCTTTTACAAATGTAATTTTGGTGATCAAAGGCGAGTTTTAAAGAATACAATTATTGACGACAGGTGGAGTTTAAATTAAAATACCAACTGGCTAAAAGTTACCCTTTAAACTTTTTGTTTCTCTAAAATCCCCTTGTAATTACTGCTGACTTAGTTTCTGTTTGTAATTTTCCATCTCCTTAGTTGGAAGCGGAGGTTGGAGAAGGTGGGGAGGGTGAGGACGACGACGAAGACTGTTTTCCCTCCATCCTCCCTGATATGGACCGTGAGGGGCGAGTTCCTGAGGTTTTCGCTCACATCGATGAATTCGGCGTGCTGAGCTCCACAAAGCCCGCGACTGCAGGCCGGGACCTGGGCCTCGGAGTTGGCGGCATAAGCGGGATGGGCGTAGCTGGATTGGGCCTGTCCGGAGGGGAGAACACAAGTATACTGGTGGCGCTGGAGAGGCAGAGACTGGACCTGGAGAAACACCGCTTGCAGGTGGAGTCCGAACGACTGCAGGTGGAGAAAGAGCGCCTCCTGGTGGAGAAGGAGAGGTTGCGGCAGGGCGAGGTGGAGAGGGAGAGGTTGCAACTGGAGAAGGAACGTCTGCAGGTGGAGAGAGAACGATTGCGATTGGCGATTGGACAAAACACGCCTCTCCAGCAAAGCCCCGCCCCATCGACCTCTGTAGTCACCCCCACAACGTCATCCTCCGCCCCCTCGTCATCCTCATTGGACGGAGAGAAGGACAGGAAGCTGGCTTGGCCAATGGTAGTGGATTTGGAGGCGGAGAGGCTGAAGTTAGAGAAAGAGCGCCTCCTGCTGGAGAAAGAGAGACTGCAGTTCTTCAAGTTTGAGTCGGGCAGACTGCAGATTGAGAAAGAGCGCCTCCAGGTGGAGAAAGAGAGGCTGCAGCTTCATAAAGATGGACAACAGATGACGCTGCACTCGTGAAACACCATAGATACAGTTGGGTAGGGGGGAAAAAATATTTTTTTTCCATAGTTGCCCATTCATTTCTGTGGGAAAAACTAAAACATTTGTAAATATGAAATATGAAAATACCTAATTTCACAATAAAACAGAAACAGAAAGCTGTGATTCCATATAATCTAGTTGTTAAAACTGCTTGTACTCACGTCACTTGTCTTCAGTGATGTTATTGTTAACTAAAATGAAAACTGTAACAAAACGTTAACGTTAATTGACATAAAAATAAAATAGAATTATGTGAAATATAATTGGACTAAGTAGCAAAATTACTAAAACTGAAATAAAAATGAGCTATATGGAAATATTTAATAATAAAAAGGACAAAAGCACATATCAGAATTACTGAAACTTAAACCAAAATGAAAACTGAACATAAAAACTAATTCTAAATATTATAATAGTGTGTAAGTATTGTCTTTCAGTTTCTTTAATTCCTTTAACTGGTCTGATTTGTTTATTTTTTGCTTTATTTAAAGTGCAAAAATCAACAAGCTTTCCTTTAAAAAAAATAGCCAAATTGTACTGTATTCTTCTCTTATTTTTTCCCTGCAGAAATGAATGGATTTCTATGGTAAACAGGATTTCTAGACGCGTCGCCGGTGTATGACGTGTTTCTGACTGTATTTATAGATCAGGTCAGCCCACATGATTGCCTTCTGCTCATGCACAACAACTCGTGAGACGGTTTTATGCTTGAGTATTGTGTTTTGATATCTTGTAGAAGTTTGTGCAGAAGTATCTGAATGCACTTTTCACACATGCAGATACTCCTGATGAACTTTTTACAAGATGTTAATATGTTCTTTGTGACCTTACTGTGTTTAATGTAAAACAGAGAGCTTAAAAAAAGAGTTGGATTGTATAAGGGCTCTTATAAACGGCTGTGTTCACAGTACCGGATGGATGGGGACCAAATCTGAGGCCTCATTTATCTGGATTCATTGTAAATGTGAATGTATGGTAATGTCCAAATTGTTCCTATAAATGATTTATACGTTCATATGCACAGACACTTGTGAGGCCACGCTTTTATTTTGAAACAATCAGGTTTTTCTCTGGTCTTGACATCAAAGTGGTTTCTATGGAAGCTTGTTTTCGCCACAGAATAAAACAAATTTTAAAAGATCTTTTTTTTTTTTATTGCGAGAATGTCAGAATTGCGAGATATAAAGTTGCATTGCGAGAAATAAACTCACTTTTTCTTGCAATTGCGAGTTTATATCTCGCAATTCTGACTTTATAACATGCAATTGCGACTTAATTCTGAAACTCGCAATTGTGAGAAAAAAAGTCAGAATTGCGTGATTTAAAGTTGCATTGCGAGAAATAAACTCAAACTTTTTCTTGCAATTGAGAGTTTATATCTCGTAAGTCTGACTTTATAACACGCAATTGTGACTTTATATCACGCAATTCTGAGAAAAAAAGTCAGAATTGCGAGATATACAGTAAGAATTGCGAGATATAAAGTCAGAATTGCGTGATATAAAGTTGCATTGCGAGAAATAAACTCTGACTTTTTCCTGCAATCGCGAGTTTTTATCTCGCAATTCTGACTTTATAACACGCAATTGCGACTTAATTCTGAAACTCGCAATTGTGAGAAAAAAAGTCAGAATTGCGTGATTTAAAGTTGCATTGCGAGAAATAAACTCTGACTTTTTCTTGCAATCGCGAGTTTAAATCTCGCAAGTCTGACTTTATAACACGCAATTCTGAAACTCGCAATTGTGAGAAAAAAGTCAGAATTGTGAGATAAAAAGTTGCCATCAACTTTCTTTTTTTTTATTCTATGGCGGAAACAAGCCTTTCACCTTCAGATTGTGCGTAAGCTGATCAAACGCAGATAAATGTGTTCGCAAAACGACAGGTGCTCAGACTGAGTTTCGCTTATGTGAACAGTCAAATAAAAATCTCATATTTCACCTCATAGTCAAGAGGATAAAATAGGACTATTTAAGGCCCATTCACACCAAGGATGATAACGATATGAAATTCCTTAAATCGTTCTAAATATAGAAGAATAGCAGAGCTCACACCACAACTATAACGATAACTGCACAGAGAAACAATATCATCAGATTCAGTTTCAAAACTTTTTGATAAAAATACACAACAGACAGCCAATCAGAATCCATCCTGCTTTAAAGGGCCGGAGCATTTAAAGCGACAGGCGACAAAACGGCAGTGCGCTTATAATAAACAGAACGATATTGCTAATATAGTAATCGTTATATTCATATATCATTCTGTGTGTGAACGGCCTTTAAGCCCAATACCTTTTCTTATTTTTCTTCTTTGGATTTTGAGGTAAAACACGAGATTTTCGTCACAGGTTTGGTGAGATTCCCTCATAAGGGCCTGTAATGTGAATGTAAGTCAGTGTTTGTGTGTGTAGTTGTGTTCAGGCCTCGATGATCCCTGAAGTTCAGCTGTTGAGTGCTTGTTGGTTTTGTCTGTGGTCGTGAAGTTCCTGTCGGACGTCACATTTAGGCCCACGTTTATGCGTTGTATCCAGTCAACTTGTGTTGCATTGAAGGTATATGTTTTTCTTATTTTCTTATTTTTTTTGTTTCATGATCATTTATTTTTTCATCTGAAAACGTGCAGTTCTTAGGCCTGTTTCTCACATCTCACATAAGCAACTCACATTTATTTAGGATTAGTTTCAAATCTGTGCTATTTTTTTTTTATTTGACACTGATCGTTAGCAGAAAATATAGTGAACCCATTTATCAGCACGACCAGTTTACTTTCTAAAAAAGTGATTGTTTGTTTTTCATTGCATGTGGTTTTTTTCCAACAACAAAAAAAGAAAAATACATTGATGTGCTGCTTCAAAACATGCAGATTATGAATAAAATGCATTAACATCTAAAGTTCCACATGCAATGAAATACAAAAAAACACATTCAACACAGTAAATTGGACTGAATCCACATGATTTAAAGGGATAGTTCATGCACGAACCTCACGCTAATCCAAACCTTCGAATGCTGGATCACAAAAGAAGATGTATCGGTTGAGTAAATGACGAACTGTCTCTTTAAACAGTGTGTGTCTCCACATCAGGTTTGGGTTTCATTCTGTGTAAATGACCATTAGTAACAGCTCACCCCTGATTTAATCACTCATGGCCATTAGTAAAGGAAACACTCCATCCAGACACGACACCGGTGTGTGTGTGAAACAGGCCGCGCGGTTCAGTTTAGCTTCGCTCTGTTATAAAGAAGAGGAAAACCAAAGCTGTTTGGTGCCATCATGTTTTATTGTCGTCTTTGAATCCGCTTTCCTCCGGTGAACATGTTCTCATGCTCAGATGAAGGTCGTGTAATTTAAAGACTTGAGGTTTTATGGACGTGTAGTTTTTGTGAGCTGGTGCTGTTAGTGTTGATGGACTCTGAAAGGTGTTTTATTGTACTGTACGTGCAATATGTAAATGGTGTATGTATGTATGTGTGTGTGTGTGTGTGTGTGTGTGTGTGTTTTAAATGTATGTTCCAGATGTGGCAAAGCACAAAAATAAATAGAATTTAAAGAATTTAAATGGTCTGATGAACCCAGTTTACTTTTCACTTACATTACATTTATTCATTTAGCAGACACTTTTATGTACAAATAAGAACAATAGTTAAACTAACAATAGGACAACAATATGCAAGTGCTATGACCCTTCCCAGTTTAATCTAACGCAGTAAAATATATATATATATCATTTTTTTTTATAAATAGATATAGAATAGAAGAGAATTTCAACATTGTTTCAACATTTTCATGTTGAAACAGGAAGTTGTGAATGTTATAAACTAGTCGTTTAATTACATTACATTATATTGTAATAAATACTCTGGGGGAGGAAGTTTTCAAGGTATTTTCATAGTGCTCTTCAAAACATCAAGGAAAATTGGCTTATATTTTTCTCTTTGAATAATGTGTTCAGCTCAACTCTTTGAGAAACGTTGTTGAAAGGGGAGTTATTATTCTGTTTTACAAAGTGTTGATGTTGTTTGTGCTCTACTAGAACATGTTTTCCTGCTTGAATGTTGATTATTTTCCTCATATTCTCCATTGTTGCAGCTCCTCTCTTCCCAGTCTGTCAGTAACGCTCTGTTTACTTCCTGTCTCTATGAAGCCCCTCCTCCTGAAAAGCACACTGTGCTCTGATTGGTCGTCTGGAGCAGTGTGTTGTGATTGGTCGAGCGCTTCGAGTGTGTTTGGGAAATGTCCCGCCCCTTACCATAACCACCAGTTTAACACACTACTAACTAACTCAACCAGGCCCCGCCCCTTTATTCTGCGTATGAATTATTATAATGAGGAATATTGTGACGTGTTCGTTCCCGGAAGAAACTCAAGACTACAATGGAGGCGTTTCAGGAGTTCAGAAACACTGATATAGAGAAGAACTCAAACAGCAACATTACACACTAAACAAAGAGGAACATGGAAAACAGGCAGAATAGGACGCCTTTAATGCCTTGAACACATCACGATCCATTCAGACGACAGAATGAAAGAATCGTTTGGAAATGGTGAAGTCAGGAAGTGTTTCTCACGGGAAGACAGAATATTCTGGTCAGATCCGTAAATGTGTTCCCTGCTCTGATATCAGTGCGATTCAGCTTTCATTCCTAGTATTTGAAGCTCACGGATGTCTGTATTTCTAACAAAAGAGTTTGTGTTAGTCCCCATAAAGCCCATGGGATTGGAACCGAGGAGTCTCGGAGAAGGAGACACAGCGTCAGATGAATGGAAATCTCCAGAGCGAACCGGATTTCCCCCCCGATGAAAGGGTGTGTGTGTGTGTGTGTGTTAGTGAGAACGAGCGAGATCTGGCCGTCAGATTTCTCCCCGTCTTTCTTTAATACCATCTGAAGCTCTATTGTGTTGTATAAAGTCTGGATTATACCTCAGTCCACAGGGTCATCTCTTCTGTTTATGATCCAGGGTTCTTCAGTTGCTCTTTGATGCTTTGAAGATCATTTTTGATTTAGGAAAAAAATATATATAATAATGTCTAACTGGTCTCGGCTGGTCATTAGCTGGTCCAAGTTAGTCGAGCATCTCGGACCAGCAACAAGCCAGCCGGTCATACCAGTTTAAGATGTCAAGACAACTTAATAACTTTAATGACCAGCTAATGAGTCAGTGCTGATGTGTCGGGCTGGTTGAGATGCACGAACAAACACATCAGTGTTTTGAAAGCATCACAGAGTCACGAAACAACCTGCAAATGGTTTACGTATTGCAGACTCTGCTTATTAATCTGGTTAAGGAGGAAGTATTTCACCATAGCAGACATTCACGCATACATTTATTGCTAAAGCTATACTGTGATTAACATGTAGTGTGAACCAACGTTAAAGAAAAGATTTCTTATCATTTACTCGTGCAAAATAATGCTTTTCACAGAGCAAAGAAAGTCATTCAGGTTTGTAACGGCATGAGGGTGAGCAAGTCAATGTTTTGATGGTTTCTAGCTGGTCTAGGGTGTTTTTTAGCTGGTTATACCAGTTTAAGATGTTCGTGTGTGTGTGTGTGTGTGTGTGTGTGTGTGTTTTGGGAGAAAAACAAGTTAATGACCAGCCAATGAGTCGATGCTGACACGTCTGGCTGGTTGAGAGGCATGAACAAACACATCAATGTTTCGAAAGCGCAGTTTTTTCTACATTTTGGGGAAGCCAACCTGAAAGTAGTTTCTCTGCAACTCTATCAGCACATTAATCTGGTTTACAAGAAAGTTTTTTTATTTTTAACTAGTGATGCACCAAAATATTTGGCTGAAAAACAGAAACCAAAACAGATTTTTTTTTTTTTTTTGGTATTTCAGCCAAACAAGCTAAATTATTTTTGTTGTGTGCGTGAAATAGTATTTCGGTCAATGATTTCGGCCGAAACCGACAATTCTTTTTTTTTCTTTTTTTCAGCCAAATATTTATGATTGCCGAAATGTTGGTGCATTGCTAATTTTAACACACATACATTTATTGATAATGTTACTGTGACTGTGAGTTCAAAACAAAGAAGAAAGTTTGTTGGTATTTGTTGCAGCCTTAATATACTGTACATCCACTGCCAGGCCAAAACATTTCACTGTTCGGATTTAACTAGACAAATGCTTTAAGAGTCTATGATTGGATCATTATTGCAGTGATTATGTTTCTAGCATGTTATATGTCTGGCAACAGCTCTTGTAACCTTAATTGATGGAGTGTGTAGCTTTTCAAATCTTAAACAACCATGTATAGGAAGACACATAATGGCCATATTCCAGGATTACAATGTCAAGATTCATCAAAATGTGAAAGAATGGTTGGAAGGAGGCATGAAGAATCACTTTCACCTCTGAGTCCAGACCTTAAATTCATTGAAAGTCTTTGGGATGTGCTGGAGGAGACTTGAAAATCAAGTTTTTAATGTTGTTTATGTGTCTATGTGCTGTTTTTAATATGCTTTAAGTCAAACTCATGTGTAAATTCATAAGTCGACACCATTGCTGAGTATTTCCTCCTTTAAACTGCAGTGAACCAAAGACAGTCTCAAAAACACACTTTGAAATCGCTGGTGTTTCTGACATCACAAACTACCTTGTAACCAATCAGATCAACGTGTGATCGTCAACCAGTGGATCTCTGAGCTGAGTGAGTGAGTGGAGGCGGGGCTCATTTGCATATTCATAGAACTGCGCATACTAAATGAGGCAAGGGTGTCGAGTTACATTCAAGATATTTCAAGGCATGACGATTTATTTATTTTTTTTCAAGGAAAAAACGTTTAAATATGTAATTTTGCTGATCAAAGATGAGTTTTAAGGTATAAAAATTTTGACTACAGGGGGAGTCAATTTTAAGCATTTGCCTGTTTAAATCTAAACAGCGACTATTTTTGTCCGGGCAATGTATAAATACATATATTTTTTGTGATCCACAGAAGAAGGAAAGTCATGGAAGGACATGAGGGTGAGTAAATGATGCCAGAATTATATATTTTTGTAAACTATCCCATATAGGCTACTGTAAGAACTACTGTAGTTGAATCAAACTGTAAATCAGGGTCATATTGCATTGACATTTGCTTATTTAATGAATGAAAAGGAAAAAGATGTGCATTTATTGTATAAATGTTCCAGTTTTATTTGAATTGGTGGGTACAAAGAGAAAAACAAAAACGCAAAAACCAAACCAAACACCAAAGGTGAGAGTCAGGAGTCGTGTGATCCTGGTGTGCGATGCGGTGCGGCGTTGACACACACTCGTGTGTGTGTGTGTGTTTGTGCGACATGTGAAATGCGTGAACATTCATTAAAGGACAAAGACACGTACACACTGCGTTACATCGATTATCAAAACAACTGTTAACAGAACAGATGCCATGGTCTCACACACAACTGAGCTGCTTTAGTTCAGGTGTCCCTCTATTATATAGATTCTTTTCTGTATATATAATACTGTGTGTTTATAAAAGATCTCTTAATTACAAGTCAGGTCTCCCTATAGTCATTATTGCAATGAATTATTACCTAAGATGCTTTATAAAAGAATCGTGTTCAGCTTTTACTACTGGTCTATTTACATTTCAGTCCAAAAAAAAAAAAAAAAAAAAGCAAAAGCAAGCGGCTCCCAGTGTCTTCTTGAAGAAATCCCGTCGAGATGATAAAAGATGTTGAACGTTGTCCCCCTTCGTGGCTCCTGAGAGAATATCTACATACGGTTTAGTAAATACAGCTAGTGATTGTGGACCATGTCGTAAATATGCCGTTTTGCGCTCAAGTGAGTTAATACATCTAATGCAGGTTTTGCTGATGATGGACGGCGACGAAACACGTAAAGCGCAGCTAATGTCTTTACATTTACAGTTTACTGGTCTTCTACGTGAGTCTTCGGCTCTTATGCGATGATGTTTGTCCTCGAAGTTAGGCTTCAGGATAAGGCATCATGGGTCCTTGATGCGACAGTGTCAAAACGTCCGTATCTATAGCCATCCCGACTCGTTTACAATTGTTGACGTCTTTTCCTCAGGGGTTAAAAGAGTTGTGATTTGTTGTGTTTCTTTCCGGGTCTGTCACGTCTGAGTCCTCGCAAGCCGGCGACGGCGTGGTTCTCCCGTGGTTGCGTGAATCTGAACTTCGGTAGTAGAGGGGCAAGATGGTTTAAGGCACAAGGTGAGTTTTTGGTTTCTATGGGAGGTCGGACACCACGGCGAGGGCGGGGCCATGTCGAAAGGAGGGGCCAGAGCGCATGGCCTTAGGACAGTCTGGCGTCAGGACACGCCCATTTTCCCCCAGGCTGCCCGTGATTGACAAGCGGGCCTTGTTTCTCATGGCTTCCGAGAAGGTGAGCTAGAGAAGGGGGCGGGACGAGAGGCGGAGTCAGAATATGTTGAACTCTTTGGGGGAGGGGACACAATAGAGACAGAGCGACACGCGTCATAATCTGAAAACCACGCCCACACCGGAGGGGCAAACCAACCGTTTCCATTGACTTTGCATTGTGTGAAGCCGACTCCTTGTCATTTTTGACTTGTAACAAAAAAACAAAACAATGTCAGAGCCCGTCTGCGGAGAGCCTGGCCACTCCCTATTAAGTCCTATTGTACCGAATTTTGGTTGTAGTTCCACCAGAGCTCCACTGGGGGCGATCGCCCATGAGTGCAGAATGAATGGGAGTCTATGGAGCTAGACGGCTAAATTTGTCTCTTTCACCCGATTGCCATTGAGAAATCTCAGATTCGATAGTAGGTTTTGCAAGTTCAACATGGGTTATAGGTCGAAAGTTGAATGAACGAGTACTTACGTCCTTTCGATTTCTTACAGGTTGAGTTGTTGTTGCCCATAACACGCTAGCATTCTGCTAATGAACGCTGATTGGTCAGTGAAGGACTGATTACGACCAGAGATACTGCTTGATGGCATCGTGTGTGTGTGTGTGTGTGTATTTTGGGCGTGGTCTTTTAAAACAACAAAACAAAAACTCTTCTGGCACGTGTGTTTACCTGTGTCAGCTGTGTTGTCGATGCCTCGAGAGAAAAGAAAGTGCAGAGCGGGAAAGCACCAAAGTGACTGAAGGATTGCCGTAAAGCAGTATCTCTGGTCGTATATACGATGTGTATGACGTCATTGACATTTTAAAAGACTTTTAAGTGACTCTAAAAAATCTAACACCCAGCAATGTGTAATTTCTTTGCATCTCCTTTCGAATACAACATTCAAATTACTAGACGAAAAATTATATCCTGAGAAAAGTGGATTTTGAGGGGTATAGCGCCATAGACCTCCATTCATTCTGCACTCGTCCTGTGAGCGCCCTCATGTGGAACCAGAGTGGAACTGCAACCAGTTCAGAAGCCGGAAGTTTACTTAGAGTGGAAGTTCTCCCCTTATTACACATTCTCTGACAATGTCTAAAAGCTGCTATGTGACAAGGCGTGGTCACCGTGATTTTGCCAAGTAAGACATGTTCCTGGATCAACATATTTTGTTGATCCTGGAATAACATTCATGTCCCAAAATGTATTCCTTACCCTATCCCTACCCTTAAGGGGCGGATCTAAGGTCAGTGGATATTCGGGGCTTTAGCCCAACCTAAAATTGGTTTTTTTTATTTAAAAGAATTAATAATTAATTATAAAAGCGATTTAAGGGAATAAAGAAAAAGAATGGCTTATTGTATTAGTGAAATAATTGTAACTATTTGCAAATAATATTTTATTTTTTAATTATGCATGCATTCTCTCTAAACGAATGAAGGAATTTATAGCATATTTTCAATTCAAAAAGGCAACATTTAAAGGTGCATTGCGCAAGTCTCTGAGTTTTTGCAGAACTATGCCCCCTTCTGGCGACACGCGAAACTGCAACCAGAGTTGTGCACTCGGTTACGTGGAGTTTGCGTTGGGGTTTGGGATGAACTAGAAGCTGGTCTCTTTGAATCCATCTTCTACTTTTGCAAAAGTCGCTTGAGTTGTCTTCGCTGATGCGGATAATGGCGGCGAATACACAAACCTGCCAGACATAGCCAGGTGAGCGTGAACGCGCATGACGTCACGCCCAGTCGATTCCGTCCCGAATCCCTCTTATTTATTTTACTGTATAGGATTATAGAGGCAATCGCAGTGATCATAGAAGGGCTCATTCAGCCCATCAGGCAATTGTTTAAGCATGTATGGGTTAGAAAAACGGGTATTTTTAACATGAAAAGTTGCTTAATGCACCTTTAATAAATAAATCAAAAAAGTTGAGTAATTTGCGTCACCGGATACTGTCGGTAGTTGAACATTTCTATTGTAAAACAGTCAAATATTAAATGTTTATCACTTCTTTAATCATTTTGACACTGATGAGCTAGACCGCTGAACTTTTAGTCATCCTAACAACAAACTGTAATGGAGTGCATCAGAGCAGCATCAAGAATATCAAATATATTGCAGTGAATCTCTTATTATTTGCATCTTAAGTTTATTGCCAATAATAATGACAGGTTTGCGAAAGTGTAGAACTCGGTGAGCTCGCGCAAAACACATCTTCAGCACAGCGACTCATTTAAACGCCTCTGATTGGCCGATGCGTTCAACAGACATGTCTGTGATTGGCTACAATGCTCAACGCTGCAAACGCACGTTGTAGGTTCCTTTAAAGGGATACTCCACCTTTTTCGGAAATATGCTCATTTTACATCTCCCCCAGAGTTAAACAGATGAGTTTTACCGTTTTAGAATCCATTCAGCCGAACTCCGGGTCTGACGGTACCACTTTTAGCATAGCTTAGCATAGATCATTGATTCTGATGAGTCCAGTAGCATTTCTTTCAAAATGACCCAGCGCCTGAAAATAGGTCTAATAGGTTAGACAAACTTAGTCCCGGTCACGTTGGAAGAAGTTACCGAGCTGGGGACTATTTTTAGGCGCTGCGTCATATCACTACGCCTGCTGCACCCATGGTACGGCCGCACAGTTCCTTGATTATTACGCTGGAATGAGAGTAGTTCCTAGCCATATAGGCTTAGAAAATCGCAACTTTTCATTTTCCGTCGATCTTAGTACACGGTTTAACTACAGAAGAGTCAAGTTTTAAATAGGACAAATATTGAAACTCTTTGGTCATTTTGAAAGAAATGCTACTGGACTCATCAGAATCAATGATCTATGCTAAGCTATGCTAAAAGTGGTACCGTCAGACCCGGAGATCGGCTGAATGGATTCTAAAACGGTAAAACTCAACTGTTTAACTCTGGGGGAGTTGTAAAATGAGCATATTTCCGAAAAAAGTGGAGTATCCCTTTAATGCAAAGGGAAAAATATAAATAAAACTGTAATATGGACTTTTCATGATTAGGTAATCGCGGCTGCTGTAATCTTATTCACATTTGTTTTTCTGATTGATTGATTTGCTCTATGAGAAAGACAAGGTAACAAAATATTCGGGGCTTTACTACACTTGTACTTGTACTTTTATTTACACTGATGTTGAAGCACCTCACCCTGGGTCTAAGCCTAAACTTGACATAAACTGTAAACGTGTCCCTCAAATCTGATTGGTTGATTGGAAAGAGATGTTGATCCAGGAACATGTGGTACTTGGCGAAATCACGTTCACCGACAAGGTCTACAGCAAACAAGCTAAAAAAAAAAACAGAAATACGTTTTTACGTGAGTCTTCGGCTCTTATGCGATGATGTTTGTCCTCGAAGTTAAGGCGTCATGGATCCTTGATGCGCGACAATGTCAAAACGTTGGTATCTATGCTGTCCCAACTCGTTTACAATGTTTGACGTCGAGGGCTGAAAGAGTGTGAATTGTTGTCGTGTGTTTCTTTCCAGGTCTGTCACGTCTGAGTCCTCGGGAGCGCAAGCCGACTTGTAACAAAAAAATCTAAAACAAGGTGACAAGGTGTACAGCAAACAAGCTAAAAAAAAAAAACAGAAATACGTTTTTCTAAGCTGTCCACCCCAAAAAACGAGCGTTTAAGGACACAAAAGTGGATACAGGCTGGAACAAATGGGTAAATTGTGGGATCCTGACACTCAGTATGCACTAAAAATACACTACTTGTGCAGTAAACATTTTGTCACTGGTAAGTCAAATATCCAAATGTCAGTTTTATATATTATATTTCTGTAAGCTAAGCTATTCTGTCGCCGATTACGTTCCCCTCCAGTGGGCGTAAGTTAGTTCTCAGAGTAATAGGACATGTTGCGCTCTCTCTCAGTTGCCTGTTTCCACTTTTGTGTCCTTAAACGCTCATTATTTTGGGTCGACAGCTTATAAAAACTTATTTCTGTTTTATTTTAGCATGTTTGCTTGTACACCTTGTCAGATAGCAGCTTTTAGACATTGTTTTGTTTTTTGCTTTAAGTCAGAAATGAGGAGGCAATGCAAAGTCAATGGAGACGGTTGGATTGTTTTCCCCCGGTGTGGGCGTGGCCTAAATGCGCTCTGTCTTTATATGCAAATGACACAGTGACATCACAACGGAACCACTCGACACATTCACAGCGAACGGAGAAAAGCTCAAGCCCGCCACAAACAAATACAGAAAACATCTAAAAAATGTACAACATAGCTATAGACATCTGCATTTCTAACGCAAGCATGCAGCCCTTCGCCCGCTAGTTCTAAGGGTTGTAATTTGTACAGTGTCCCGTAACAGTCAACACTTTATACGTTCACACTGCTAATGTTTCATGAGCAGGGGTTTAGAGGTCAGTCCGAAACGTTATTCGGTATCAGTACGGCATTATAGATTGGTTTGCTGATGTCACTAACAACAAAAGAAAGTGAAACGCAACCAAACATCATTAAACCAACAGCCGTTTGATCTATAATGCCCTACTCGTACCAAATAACCCATTGCTAGCAGCAGATCTCAACTGGGTTTGCTGTGAGACTTCACACAGTTCCAGAATAGGTGATTTTTAACCCTTATATTATGTTCAATTCAGTTTTTTTTTTTTGAGTGTGTGTGTTTTTTTTTTCTTGATATTTTGTGACTTTTCTCTATTAGGATTATGAACATGCATGCAAAGTTTCCAAAATCTGATATGTTATAAAAGGTGTGTATGAAATTTACATTACGATTATGATGTTTAATTCATGGTTTAAAAAAAAGAAAAGAAAAAAGGGTTTGATGTATTTTTTCCATGTCAGTTTTCTCTACATTTATGCATTTAGCAGAGGCTTTTATCCAAAGAAATATAACACCGCATTGATGGCGTATCATTTTTATCAGCTTTAGGAAAGCACCCAGAATAAGTGCTTTTCACATTTTACAAAAGTTAAAAAAATCGTTATAATACTGTTTATAAAATGTACAGTTTTGTGAAAAAGTTGTCTAATACAGTTTTAAAAAGTCACGTGTTCGCAACGGTTTACTGTTTTTACCAGATTTTTTTCTTATGTAGTGTGTGATTTTTGGTGAAATATATTTAATCCAATTAGGCCCCGTCCACACTACTGCGTTTTAGTTTAGAAACGGAGAATTAAAACGAATACGATCTCCGTCCACACCAGCGTTTTAGCTGCCTATTAGAATTGATCTCCGTCCACATTAAAACGGCTGAAAACGGGGATCACGTGACCATTCACCAACACTGGGCATGCGCGTGCCGGTGTAAACAGGAAACGGATTGACTATTCCTCAGATTTGATGAAGAAGAAAGTAGCTACCTCTGCAAAGATTAGAAATGTCGAAGACCAGAGATTTCTTTTCAAGGACCGACGACAAGGTGCAACTTTTACTTACAGTTACAAGGGAATACAAAACAGCCATGGCGGCAGAAAACACAGACTGGGAGTCGTCGCAAACCAAATACGGCGACATATTGGAAAGGTAACGGGAGCATTGTCGGGTCATGTGATGGGTGGCTGACGAATCAGGGAAGGATACGCCATGACTGATGACACCTAATCATAGAGCCGAGCGTGAGCCTCTGCGTCATCGTTTCTAAAGTAGATTCAAAACGCAAAACGGGGTCGGCAGCGTTTCTAAACTTCTCCGTTTTAGCCGTTTTAGTCTGGACGGGAGGTGCAAACGTAGCAAAAGGTCTCCGTTTCTAAACGAAAACGCAGTAGTGTGTGGATGGGGCCTTAGAGTCAAATTTCACCCGCACCATAAAAATCGCACTACGGCCCAGATTTACTAAACAGGGCAAATTAGCGTGAGAGCGCAAACCATAAAAGTGCCGTTGGGAGAGGAAATTTCTGCGTGTGATTTACTAACAAATTGAAGAACAGACACAGCCGGATCATTTCCATAATGACCAACACAGTCTACCAAGAGCAGAGAGGTTTAAGACGTGCTTTTTTTGGTCGTTAAATAATGGCGTAAACACCAGTAAATTGACTAGCGCGAACCTTGCATGATTCATTTAAATGCTCTCCTCCCATACATCTAGCGTCTGAAAGGGAAACTCCTACAAATGCATAGGCAATGAGATCAGCCGCAATAATAACCCTTCCAGCGCTAATGTTTCACACCGCGTCTTTAGTAAATCCTGACAGTAGTTTTCAAGAGGGTTTGCGTTGGCGCGAGCTGTTGGTAAATCTGAATTGTGTACATAATGCAAGGGTTAAACCGCTTATTGGTTGGAAATTTGCGCCAAATTTACACTTTTTAAAAGTTTCAAAGATTATGTGGTTAGTTGCTTTTTATTACTTGCTTTTGTCCATTAAAACCCGCCAGTTGAGAACTGCTGGTCAATAGCAGAGAGCTTTCTCTTTAAAGCATCTCTGAATAAGAAGAATAAAAGCAGCATTCCTTTATAAAGTGTTTTAGGGTTGTATGCTAAGACGTTTGGTTTGGTAATCATTTGAGATGCTAATATGTCAGGTTTGTCCATGTGTTTATATGTGTGTGTGTGTGTTTGTCATCTTGTGGCTTTTGTTTTAATGCAGGTGTCTGAAACAGAAAGCCAACAGTGCAAACACCAGCAACTGCAGCCAGGAAGACCAAACCAATGCAATCCCAACATGTCCTAGTCAAGGCAACTCCAGGAACAAAATGCCATACGAAAGAAAAAAACAAACAAAGGAACGACAAGCGACAGAAATGAAAGGATCTCTTTCAGGGGTAAAACAAACCAAAAGAAGGAACGTAAGTAAAGGAAAAGTTTGTAAACTGAAGGATGGGAAGCGGTCACAACATTAGCGGGACGTCTGCCGAACCCCTGCGACCGTCTGTCCTACCCCTATATCTTTACTGCGTCAGAGCCGTACACGTTGTATCCCTCTCTATAAGTGGCTAAGTTCTGCACACTGTGCGTCGGGCTGGGGGCGGGGCTAAAATTCAGTTCGGCCGATTCCACCTTCAGTTTCTTGGCCTCGGCGCGGGACTTATAGCAAAACTCGACCAGGGCCACCAGCATGGCCAGACCCAGGCCGCCCACCAAGATGTAGAAAACTCCCGCCACGTTGCTCAGGCTCAGCGCCTGCGAGCTCTTGTCCTGGAAACCGGGGAACGAGGGAGAAAAGATGGAGTTAGGGATGCAAGAAGTGGCGAGACGGAGACTCAAAACACATTTACACAATCAAATGCACTTCATTTAAGAGTCATAAGTCTGTGGTTACAGAATTAATCACGTTTCATTTAGATTTCAAATAAAAGTTTTTGGTGGTTTAGCCTTGTTTACTTAGTCTTTTTGTTTAAAATTTAAAATGCATTGAAAAAAATATTTGAATATTCAATATGTGAACTATATATTGATTAAATATCTATATCAAATTATTTAAAGTCCCCCTGTGGTGAAAATCAAGCTTTTAATGTACAGGGTGGGCCATTTATATGAATACACCGTAATAATATGGGAATGGTTGGTGATATTAAAGTCCTGTTTGTGGCACATTAGTATATGTGAGGGGGCAAACTCCTCAAGATGGGTGGTGACCATGGTGGCCATTTAGAAGTCGGCCATCTTGGATACAACTTTTGTTTTTTTCAATAGGAAGAGGGCCATGTGACACATCAAACTTATTGGTAATGTCACAAGAAAAACAATGGTGTGCTTGGTTTCAACGTAACTTTATTCGTTCATGAGTTATTTACATGATGTGTCACATGGCCCTCTTCCTATTGAAAAAACAAAAGTTGTATCCAAGATGGCTGACTTCTAAATGGCCACCATGGTCACCACCCATCTTGAGGAGTTTGCCCCCTCACATATACTAATGTGCCACAAACAGGACTTTAATATCACCAACCATTCCCATATTATTACGGTGTATCCATATAAATGGCCCACCCTGTAGTTTATAAAACGGTTTGTTCCAGTCCTTGATTCTGATTGGTCAATATATTCACGATAAAACACGACCGCTTCATCCAACGGTTCTATGTATCACTACACACACCCATAGCAACCACTCTTAGCAACGTAAACACATGTTCTCAGTGATATTGTTCATTGCAGCTTATAGAGTAGAGTATAGCCCTGATTCATTCATTTGTCAGTTGCGTCTTGCATGTGTTCACAAGTTCAGTCCTGTCAATATAAAAGTCTTCTCAACTGACTGACTCACTCATGAAGACGAGCCTTTGTCACCATCTAATGGTGAAATAATAACTTTATAATTATTATAATAACTGATGTTGCTGTTCACGGGCAGGGACTAATTTTTCCAGCGGAAGGAAGGCTTTTAGTTATTTTACTTAATGAAAGTTGCATTGATACATATTTTTTGGCTTTAATATTTGTATTGCTTAGTTATATGTCTATGTGGTGTTTTTAATATGCCATAAGACAAACCATGTGTAAGTTCATAAGTCGACAGCATTGCTGAGTATTTTCTCCTTAAAACTGCAGTGAACCAAAGACAGTCTCAAAAACACGCTTTGAAATCGCTGGTGTTTCTGACGTCACAAACTACCTTGTAACCAATCAGATCAACGTGTGATCGTCAACCAGTGGATCTCTGAGCTGAGCGAGTGAGTGGAGGCGGGGCTCATTTGCATATTCATAGAACCGCGCATACTAAATGAGGGTGTCGAGTTACGTTCAAGATATTTCAAGGCATGAAGAAGGAAAAAAGTTTAAATATGTCATTTTAGTGATCAAAGATGAGTTTTAAGGGATGAAATTATTGACAACAGGGGGACTTTAAAAAATATTTTATGAAGAATTAAAATACATTTTGAATATTTTTCAACAGCGTATTTTTGATATAATCTGGCTCTGTCTAAGATGGCACGAAATAGCCGTATGAAATGTTCTACAGCCATAATGGGTTTCTACTGACTAACTGAGTGAATAAGTGAATATTATCAGAGTAAAATTGGCCACTGTAGTCCTTCTAATGGTGCAATATTCTCTCTAATTAGCTGTCCATTTTAATTGACTCATCCATTTTACTGTAACAAAGAAAAATTGGAACTCATAAATATTATGATGTCATGGAAGTGTACGCAGGGTTCCTACGCAGTCTGGAAAAGTATGGAATTTGATTTGAGTAATTTCCAGTATTGGAAAAGTACGGAAAAAAAGAAAACAGAGTATGGAAAAATATTTCCTCTATATGAAAGCTTGTTTCCGCCACAGAACAAAAAAATTATATCTCACAATTTCTGACTTTTATTTTCTCGGAATTGTGAGTTACAAAGTCAGAATTGCGTGATATAACCTATAAACTAGATAAAAACTCGCAATTCTGACTTTATTACATGCAATTGAGATACAAATGAATTTATTAATTTTTATTCAATGGCGGAAACAAGCTTTCATACTATTCAGTTTTCTAAAATATAAAATTAATACTTTCTCAAAAAAAATAAAAAATTATTATCATACAAGCAGAGTGATTTCATGGCAAAAGTTTAGTGATGGTTTAATGATTGTCAAACACGACTGAAGCGCACATTGTCATTATGTAGAACTGTTTGTCTTCACCATAAGCGAGTCTCTTATGAACGAATGTGCGACTCAAACCAGCAACAGATAAAGGAGTAAACGGTCATTTCATTCAGACTGTACTTTGCTGTTTGGCGGTCGTGCAAACATTACAGTGTCACACCGATGTGTCAGAGGTGAATATATGCAGGTTTAAAAGTGTTTTATTGAAGAAAATCATATTGCTTTGTTGTTTGACTGACAGCAGCAGGTTTGCTGTATTAGGCTGCTGTCACTTTAAGAGCTAACGCACAGATCATTTGACTCACATCCGATTTCTTTCCCAACTGTTTATGTTCACTTAAGGCGAGACACGGCAGGCAAAAACATTTTTTTTTTTTACTGGTCAATTTTGAGATTTTGGGTTATTGTCTTCAATAACATGTCTTCTTTCGGACTTTGGTGAAAAAAAAAGGTCAGAAATACACATTTAGGTGTTTATTTTACTACACTTTGTCAGTTTGCGTCTGTAGATTTCTCATAAATTCAACAAAAGTTGGCGTTAAATCATCATTTTACATCATAACACACACCATTAGAAAGCTCTCTCTCTCCTGTACAATGCTGTCGGATCCAAATATGGTCATTTCCTTTTTATCAGCAACCAATCGTGAAAGTAAAAGGGCTGAATGCACAATCTCATTGGCTGATGATAAATCTTTAAAGCCCGTTTTCTCAAAATGACTTTTCTCTCATTCTCCAAGTCCGAAATCTCCACTTCAGTAGCACCGATATACACCAAACTTTCCAGTCTTGTACCTAGTTATATTATGAAGACATTTACAGAGGGATTTGTAAATATATTATTCCTAGCCTGATTTATATAACATTTTATTCCAAAAAACATGGCGAAAATCATTTTTTTAAGGCTATTGACAGTATATTCTGATTTACAAAGTGGATATCCATAAATCCCTCTGTCATTTTTTTTCCCATCTAATATGTGAACACAATGAACCTGGCTTTATCTAATACTTAGATTTCGTTAGTTTTTTATATATATATATATATGCAAATTAGCGCATATTTAAATAGATAATGCCTAATTTGCATATTTAAATATTAAATTACAGAAAACTTGTAGTACATTTTTTTCTCATCATAATGTAGGTAATCAACTGGGAAAGTTTCATGGTGATATCTGCTAGTTAAAAATGTTACCCTATTCACCTGTAGTGTCTCGCCTTAAGACGTAATAATGTCAAAAATATAATGATATATAATTCCGATATATCGCGCAGCCCTTAGGTTTCCTCTCTTTACGTAAGTGCATGTTATCACGTTGAGAAAACCAATGATGATAAAAACGCGAGAAAATATTGACAGAATATTTGCACTATGTGTGAACCATTCATGTTGAATATGGTCTGGAAGTTCGGAAATTTGAGTTTGGGAAAAGTATGGAATTTAGAATTTGAAACTGTGTAGGAACCCTGTGTATGACATCATGAGACACGCTGTTTGAATTGTGACGTCACAATGTTTCATTCTACAGATTCTCAGGCAGTTCCATCTTCAGAAAATCAAAAAAAAAAAAAAAAAAATCACAAATCTGCTGTATGATGCTGACAGTGACTGTCTTTCAGAGCTGCGGTTTTCAGGTTTTGTTGCAGTTTTCCGTCCAGGAACTGACCTTACTTCCCGAGTCCTTGGGTCCACACTCGCCCTTATCGTACCACCATTTATTTTTGAGTTTGTCTAGCACTCCTGCTTCACTCAGTTTCAACACCGCCAGGTTTACCGGCGTTCTTCTCAGAGAGAATAACATAAATAACATCATAGACCATGTTATTTTATGTTATTAGATTACAACACATCTTGGCACACAGTAGCACAGGAAGTGATGAAGCCGAGGTCCCATCGAGTACACGTGTGTGAGAGCTCATACGGGGCCGTGTGGAGCCACAGACGTATGGATGGGATCTCGCTCCGTCGCTTCAGGCAACAGACACATACTGCCCTGATTTCATTATCAAAACGCAAACAATTACTGTTAATACAGAACTATTGGCACCTCACACACACCCCGGAGCAGTGTGTGTGTGTCTTACAGATGTGTGAGCAGAACAGTCCAGAGTCCACATCGAAAAAAACTGAAAATATAAAAGATTCTGTTTATGGTGATTAAAAAAATTCAAAATAAAAAGTTTTCTGAAATTATTTTTATTTTATTACTAATAATTTTCTTATTTTTATTTAGTTTTTAAATATAACTTTAGTCTCATTGTTATTCTGATTCGTATCATTTTTAAATTTTATTTAATCCAATTCAAATTGTCAACTTCAAATTGAATATATATATATATATATATATATATATATATATATATATATATATTTTATTTATTTTCTACATATTTTTTTTATAATTAAAATACAATAACTGAAAAAAATATAAAATGAATATAAATCACTCTAAACGTAACACTTGACCATCAAGTTTTCTGAAATTAATATTTTGTTCAGCTTTTTCAAATTGAAGTTTTAAAATGTAACTTTTTCATTTAACTTTTGACTCTTTGTCATTCTGATTTGTATATTTTTTTGTAATTTTTTCATCAACTTCAATACGTGTGTGTGTGTGTGTGCATATATACATATATACTGTATATATATATTTTTTTATGTTCAGCTTATTTTCTATACATTTTTATATACATCAATTTATATTATTTTTCAATTTATTTATGCATAGAAATTATAAATCAATGCATAAACAAAATAATGTATTTTATTTTGCACTTTCGGACTCTACCTACAAAAAACAAAGGTCTTCATCTATTAGTGTCTGTGCAGTTTCAGCCTTCGTTTGCTGGAATACACTAATCTTTTGGCAAATATTTCTGTTTTGCCAGTAATTGCTTTCTTTTCCAGTCCGTGTCTCCTGTGGGACGTTTGTGATTTCGTTAAGTTGTGTTGCCGGTGTCAGGGCAGATGTCTCTGTTGCGTCACATGGTTTTCTCTTTACCACTCCTCTGCGTGTCATTGGTGGCTAACCTTCGAGTCCCCGCCCCCGCTGCCACATTCGCCCTTGTCGTACCACCATTTATTTTTCAATTTGTCCAACAGCCCCTGTTCATTCAGCTTTAACACGGCCAGGTTTACGGCATTTCTTCAACAAACCATAAACATCACGTGAGAGCGGGCCGCAGGCAGCCCGGGTTAGACGAACACAAAACAAACAGAAAACAAGAGAGGAAATAAGAGAGGCTCGTGGAAGGCAGCTGTTGTTAATGAGGACTTTTGTGGGATGTCTCTCTCTCTCTCTCGCTCTCATTTTATTCCACACAACTCTGGTTGTAATATTAATCATAAGCAAATGGAGGACGAGAGCAGGCCACATTTTTCATCATTTTTAAAAAGCCCATTATGTGTCCGTCTGCTGCCGGAGCAAATTACTCACTAATATATCATAACTAAACCAGCGAGCACTGAGAAAATCTGTCAGTCCGTCCATCCATCCATCTAGCAATCCATCCATCCATCTAACAATCCATCTAACAATCCATCCATCCATCTAACAATCCATCCATCCATCTTTTCATCTGTCCGTCTATCATTCATCCATCCATCCCTCTGTCTATATATCCATCCATCCATCTTTTCATCTGTCCGTCTATCATTCATCCATCCATCCCTGTCTACATATCCATCCATCCATTTCTCCATCCATCTGTCCGTCTATTCGTTCATCCATCCATACTATCTATCCTTCCATCTGTCCGTCCGTCCATTCATCAGTCCATCCATCCATCCATCCGTCCGTCTATCCATCCATCCGACCATTTGTCTATCCCTCCATCCATCCATCTATCTGTCCATTTCTCCATCTGTCCATCCATCCATCTATCTGTCCATTTCTCCATCAGTCCATCCATCCATCTATCTGTCCATTTCTCCATCTGTCCATCCATCCATCTATCTGTCCATTTCTCCATCCATCCGTCCATCCATCCATCCGTCCGTTTGTCTATCCCTCCGTCCATCTATCTGTCCATTTCTCCATACGTCCGTCCATCCATCTGTCCATTTCTCCATCCGTCCATCCATCCATCTGTCCATTTCTCCATCCGTCCATTTATCTGTCCTTCCGTTTGTCTATCCATCTCTCCATCCATCCATCCATCCATCCATCCATCCATCTGTCCATTTCTCCATCCATCCATCCGTCCATTTGTTTATCCATCTGTCTATCCATCCGTCCATCCATTCCTCTGTCCATCTATCAGTCCATTTCTCCATCCGTCCATCCAAAAGCGTTTGTGAGTATATGGAGGTCATATGTTCATTTGAATCTATTAAAAGACTTTTAAGCAGCAGTGGGACTGTATTTACTCCATCACACACACGAAACAGGACGTCCAATAGGTTTCCATGAAACCCGTCTTACAATTGTGACTTTGCAATGCATTTATTCTCCTGTTTTTCATTAAAGAAAACTGAACAACGGCCAACCATTTGCATACGGAATCAAAACTGACACATAATTCAAGTATAAATGTAGATTGAAGCAAATGAAGAGATCCAGTAGGATGATTTCAGAGGGAATAAACGAGAGAGAGAGACAGATGCGAGAGAGACAATCCTCAGTGTTTCCACAAGCACGTCACATTTGATGATGAATTGAGAAACACTGACGATGATATGAAACACTTTATGCCGCACAGTGAGAAAGTGCAATCGTTACTTTAAATTCAACCGATTTTATCACCACAATATGACCTAACTATGATTTGAGAAACAAGGAAAACTGTAGAGCGGGGCTTGATTTGAGCCTAAGTGAACTGATAGACTCGTGAAATAGATTGGATTGTGTATTAAGAAAGTAAGTAGTCTCAGTTAACCCTTGTATGGTGTTCTGGTCTGTAGGACCTGTTTTCATTTTTATCAAAAGAAAAATGATACGATTAATTACTTTTTCAACCTCAGACTCATTGGCCTTGGCTCATTTTCTGTGAAGAACATATATCAGATTACATTTTCAATGACCACACACTGCACCCCCCCCCCCCCCCCCCCCCCCCCCCCCATGTGTATAATGACATGGGTATTACAACGTAAACATGGTTTATGAAGACATCTGTGTCCTCATAAACCAAACGGCTTAAAAAACATACTAAATGGTGTTTTTTGAAATTCAAAAAAGGCCAAAAGTTTCCTGTGATGGGTAGAGTTAGTGTAGGGGGATAGATTATACAGGTTGTACATTTGTAAAACCATTACGCCTATGGAGAGTCCCCGTAAACCACATATCCAAGTGAGTGTGTGTGTGTGAGTTAGAGAGAGATTGTGTCCAAAAGTGAGTTTTGTTTGTACCCCTGCCGTTCCCGCACAAGGTTGCAATCCTTAAATGTGATCTAAAGCCCTATTCGGACGGGACTAGTTTTCCAAACGACGTTTGAGTTACAATTCTTATCAACCTACGTCTGTGATTTCATGTACGGATTCGGACGGGACTATCATCTCCGTGTTTATTACCGAGGTAGTGTCTGTGTTTTACATGTGGGCAGTGCAGAAGATCACGTGTTTCAGAATGCGTGGATTGCGTATGAAATTTGATCAAATGTATTTTGAAATTAAGTACTTGTAAAATTAAGCACTTTGAAATATAAAGTAAAACGTCCTAACGTATTTAGTGTTTTGTAAACATTTTATAAAAATTGTAGTATAAAAAAAACTAAACATACATTTATCATCATGATTTTATAGAACTGGGTTCTTATAATAACCCTCTGGAATAAAAAGTTTTAACTTATATGTAATTAAGTGCAGAAATGAAAGTAATCTTACCTGACACTGATCTTACAGTAGCCAGTCTTAACAGTTTACGTGATTTGGCTCTTCTTGTTGATTTCATGTTTTTATTTCTTCGCAGTGTACCGAACACATCCACATCCATTATCGGTGCGCAAAAAGCAGAAACTTGAATACCGGCGCGATAGCGAGAGATTGTACGGTAGTTCGCGTTGACCAAAACACACAAGAAAAAGCGTTTTGGAAAAAATTCATTCACATTTTCGGCGAACACAGACATTCGCATTCGGACGGGATTAGATTTCTCTGAGGACCGCCGAGTTTGACGAAAAACAGTAGGTAATTTGCTCTGGAATTTTTACAGAGGTCGTGTGAGAAAAAGACAGACATGGAAGATTCGGACAGGATTAAAATCTCAAAGTACGTCACTCTGTGAAACAGAAATTTCTCTAACGTCCCCCTGTGAAACTAGTCCCGTCCGAATAGGGCTTTAACAAAGCTAAAGAGGAAATATTAGCCATAAATGTTGTTTATATTGATGTAATTGGGATGAAGTAAACATCTGTTGAGTATTTTAACATAAATTGTTTGATTATGTTGAATTAATAACCCAAAAATGCAGCGGGTCCACCAGACGCATGAACACTGGCTGAATAACAAAAATATGAACACCACACAAGGGTTGAGACTTCATGTTGACTTCTGAGAAGTTACTTTTACCTTTCACTGGTGCAACATAATAGTTCATCATTGCTCTTTTGCATGTTACCATATGAAGACAAAATGTGTTTGCATTGTACACACCGCATGCTTCATATGCCGTGGTTAAAACAGCAGGCAGTGTGCAGTATATAAGATGCCGGATTCTCATGCATTGTTTTGCCTCTCAGCCCGTGTGGAGACTCGTCCCGCTCGACGTCTTTCATCTGAAACCTCTCCATCTCGTCTGTGTGAACTGAGCATCTGTGTGTGTGAAGGCGCAGCTTTACAGAAGCACGCTTTTACAAAGGTATGTTAAAGTGCCCCAATTATGCTTTTTCAGATATCATCTTTCATGTAGTGTGTAATAGAGCTGTTTGTGAATGTAAAAGGTCAAGAGTTTCAAAGATTAAAGAGCAGATTAATGTAGTTTTTGTCTCCTAAAAGAACGAAGTGATTCTGAACTGAAACGAGTCGTCAGTAATTCAGTCTCACTCCCTGTTGCATATCGATGTAAGAATGTAACACATTTGCATAATGCCAGCCTGTGGTCTTGATTGGCTGAACAGCGTCTCTTAGCTCCGCCCTCAAACACTGTAGTTTATCTGAGACTGGAAGAGTTTGGTTCGTGTTGTTCATGTGGAGAAGACGCTGTTTTCTGCTGACAAAGCAAATCCACTTTGATGAGATTGATACGGTAAAACCCACGCCATCGCCACTGTTCGCATCACTGTGTGTCAAGAGCTGAGGTTCAGATATGATCATGAGCGTTTGCTTTCTGACCAATCAGAGCAGAGCAGCTCTCAGAGAGGCGGGGCTAAGAGAGACTGAATCTTCGAACGAAGCGTTTCAGACACTGAGAGAAAAGAGCTGATGCTGAAGTGGATATTAAGAGAAAATGAACGTGTTTTATGACCTTGGATTGTACGGCTATCATACGAGACTCTAAAACAAAATTAGGAGGCTTTAAAAAAGCATAATAGGGGCACTTTAAAGGATTCGCCTCGGCATATGTGATATTTCATAACTGAGATTCTGTCTATAGGTTTTAGAGCGACACAAGCACTTACAGCTCGGTGTAGATGGAAGGTGTCTGTAATCACTAGCAGCATGTTTATATCTGTCCTGGAGAGCTTAAACGGTTGGGGTCAGAGGTCACAGTGCTGACATTAGTTTGCTGAACGGGCTGATAACAACGTAAGGAGGATATCTAGTCTTCTCCGGTCAGGCAGAACTGAATCTCCACACAGGTCAAACACCGACCACAGATTAAAACACTCATTGATTATCATTTCAGGTTACATACGTCATAACAGAACATTTCCAATCATTTTCTATTTAAAGACAACATGAAACGCTACACATTTAACTTCCAAAGAGACTATTTAGTGGGAAATAATGCCATATCCATCCGACTTTGATTGGAGTGTTAATTAAAATATTTTTCACCTACACACATTTACCAGTTATATACATTTTCTGCAGTTTATAATAATCATAAATGTTTCATCAAATCATCATATTATACTGATTTCTGAAGGATCATGTGACACTGAAGACTGGAGTAATGATGCTGAACATTCAGCTTTGATCATTATTTTAAATTGTAATAATAATAATAATAATATCGACCCCAAACTTTTTAGCGCTAATGTATACAATAGTGTGTACTAATGCATAATATTCAATAAGAGCTCATTTATTTTTGGAAGTTAATTTTGATTTCATGTTGTCGTTAATAAACTTTAATATCCAGAAGATGGCGTGGTGTAAAACATGCTGGTAGTTTATGCAGAAACAGACGAAACGTGTAGTTGGTGAAGGTGTTAGACGGGCTACAGGCTTGATGAGAACAAATGAGCAAAAAATGAGACACGTCAGAGAGAAGAGGAGTGTGTGAGGGCAACGTTTACCTGAGCGCTGGTTCTGAGGAGTAAAAACAAAATTACACACACACACACACACGCACGCACGCACACACACACACACACACACACTCACACACACAGCACTGTCTGTGAGAGCTCAAACTGTGATATCTTGTGGGATACAGGAGCTTTTGTCTCTGAAAAGTTTAACCAATAAAAAGAAACTTTAATACTTTCTGAGCAAAATAATAAACCTTAATCAGATTTTGTCATTAAAGAGGTGATATCATTTTTCATTATTTCAGTTTCTCCTTGAGATCCATTTATATATATATATATATATTTTTTTTTTTTTCTTTGAAGCAAAACCAGGAATCTTGGCTTAATGATGTAAAGCCTGATAATATACTTTTTTAGATTGTTGAACAGACAAAATATAAGAAGAAATCTTAAAGAGTTTGCAAACGTGCTTTTCTGGAGTATCATATTTGATACATCAGGCTTTTATGGCTCATATAGTGAGAATATAGAGGGAAAAAACCCCAAACTGAGCGAGAAATATGCAGTTTGTTGCAGATGCTGATATTTATGAGCAAAAAGTGAGATGAAATTCTGATGCTTGTAATGTAAATCAATGAGATCTTCATAACAGATTAATATGCATATAAATGTCTGCCAATAATCTTAGTAAGATGCTATTTAAATGCTAAGTTTTATCATTAAAGCTCTGTAGTTTTAAACACATATAATGCAATGCACTACAATGATGATTGAGAGATGAACAAATAAACCTCAAAAGCCTGATGATCATATTTGATATTATGATATATTTGATGCTTGAATAAAAAATAATGTCTGGATAATCAAGTAAATCAAGTCCAGTAAGTGTTCATCTTCAAATATCAAAGTTATTCTCACATTTACTTCATAAAAATCAGTAAAGATTTCACAGCAAAAAGACTCGAGCTGAAAGTGGACGCTTTACAATTATACTTAAAGGCTTTTTCTTGATTAAAAAAAAGTCTAAACGATCAATCGACGGCATGTAGAAGATTGTGTGCGACAGGTTTTCAGATCATGTTGATCATTTTGAGGCCTTAGAAATGTGCATATCAACTATGATATAGCAGGCTTATGGGGTTAACAAACTTTAGCCGCTCGTTTTGAGATTCTTCAGAAGCATGTGGACAACAGATTACTTGATATCTGTGTTTCATAGTATTCATTAAACTCATATCTCAGAAAATCAAGAAATATTTGATTTCTCATGATATGATTCCTTTAAAAAAATACGTATATATTCATATTAGGGGTGTAACGGTACCTACATGTATATAAAAATAAAACAATTTAGCCTACTATTCAGAAATTGAACAGTAGAAGTCTTCACTGAATGAATCAAATACACATCGATTCTTATTAAAGTTACAAATGGTATTCGGTGAAGATCAGTGAATGAGTCTCTCACTTTCTTTTGTAGTTTGATTGACATTAAATGACAGAGAGAGCGGCGAGAGGTTTATTAGGCTGCTGTCACTTTAAGACTTCGATTATTTCCCCAGCTGTTATGTTCACTGAAGACCAAACTGGATGCGTTTAAGTTAAAAAGTCCCCAAGACGGACATTTTGACATATTTCTGTGTGTATTTGTCCGTTTAAGCGCACACCCGAAGCCCAAAGTACACTTAATACGCTTTTTAATACGTGACGTTACATGATACGGATGTTACGCACGGGTTCCTTAAAGGAAAGGAACGGAAAGCGGCATCATGTTTCCATAATCGCTGGAAGCCAAAATCAGCTTCGATTGACGTCTTACTCTTATCCGCATGACCATAAATGACAGATTATTTTAAGTTTCCGCTGTTATAATGAGACAAAATCACACGTAAATGTACCGAACTCGTATCGAACCGTGAACCGTGACTTCTGTGTACTGTTACACCCCAATATATATATATATATACAGTCAAACCAACAGTTATTCAGACACCTTCAACATTTCTCACATTATCACAGTTTATTCACTATAGTTTAAAAAATGGTAGTAAAATATGAGCAGAACTCAGTTGATATTTGACTGGTTTTGTCCGTCCTTCTGTTAGACTGTCTCACACATGAATTATGTTGAATATCTGTCAGCTGTTAAATTGAACTACACAATTAGATAATACCAGTTTAGCTCAACCAGTGACCAAGCAATGCTTCATTTTGTTCAGTCTGTGTGTAAAAAGAGCATTAGCAATTAAAGAAGAAACACTTCAGCAAAACATGATCAGCTCAAAGTGTCCCAATCATTTTTGGTCTCAAATGTTACTGGTAGTCACTGTATGAAGAATTATTGGGTATAATATGTCACAGTTTACTTTATTTTGCTCTCCTCACATAAATGAACTATAGTGTCCTGCACACACTAGTGAAAAAATATCAAAAATTATATCTGGTGTCTGAATAATTTTTGGTTTGACTGTATATATATAGTTTTAGTCTTTTTTAAGTCCCTGATGTTGATCCCCACTTCTATTAGATTAAAGACAGCTTCTGTATATGTGACCACAAAACATCACAGCGTCACAGAGAGTCCTGAGTGTGACAACTGAGAGAGAGAGAGAGAGAGAGAGAGAGAGAGAGAGAGAGAGAGAGAGAGAGAAACACAGCAGGGTAGGTGGAACACTATAACAGCTCTGTGATTGGTGGGTTGTTATAGGACTCCACCCACCTTAGCTGCGATCCTTTGGTGGTTGCGACCCCGTATCCCTTGGAGTCCAGATTGCCTCCGACCTTCATGGTGTCGCAGGGCTTCCTCTGCTCCGTGTACTCGTTCATCGTGGACTCCAGCAGGAAGGCGTATTTCCCCTTGGACTTGCGCACGCGCGCCACTCCCTCGGCCGTGGTCTTGGTGAACACCGTGGGCTCCGCAGACTTCATGTAGCTCCACATTTTTTCGTAAACCGCAATCTTTGACCTCTAGAGGGCGAAAGACATCAAATCAGTCACTCAAAAAATATGTATTAAGCTAGAAAACTAGATAAAGTCAGTCACCTTCATTTATATAGCGCTTTTAACTATATGTGACCCTGGATCACGTCACCAGTCTCGAGTCGCACGGGTATATCTGTGGCAATAGCCAACAATACATTGTAAGGGTCAAAATTATCGATTTATCTTTTATGCCAAAAATCATGAGGATATTAAGTAAAGATCATGTTCCATGAAGATATTTAGTAAATTTCCTACTGTAAATATATCAAACATGTATTTGTGTGAGTGAATGCTGCACAATCGCCAACATAAATGATCAACTTTAAAGGAGATTTTCTCAATGTTTCGATTTTTTTGCCCCCTCAGATTCCAGATTTACAATAGTTGTATCTCGACCAAATATTGTCCTATCATAACAAACCACACATCAATGGAAAGATTATTTATTCAGCTTTCAGATGATGTATAAATCTCAATTTCAAGAAATTGACCCATGTGACTGGTTTTGTGGTCCAGGGACACATATGGATTGTTTTAAAGCAGCTTTACAGTGATAATAAGACATTTAAGAATCAGGTTGTTTTGGCTTTACAGCAGCTCTAGAATAAAGTTATTGTCCAGCTAAAGTAAATTTTTGATTGATTCACTTCCGTTGTAAAAATCACCAAAGAGATAAAAAAGATAAAGAAAATTGTCCTTTGGCACTACAAGTCATAGTAACTAAAAAAAAAAATATTCGTACACCGCAATCTTTGACCTCTAGAGGGCGAAAGACATCAAATCAGTCACACAGTCTTTTCTTCAAAATCATGATCTTTGCAACTGAAGGGAATCAATCAAAACTTACTTTATTATAGATCTGCTGTAAAGCCAAAACAATCTGTTACTTAAATGTCCTATTATCACTGTAAAGCTGCTTTGAAACAATCAGTGTAACCAACCCGTTAACTGTCAGTCCCATTTTTGGTGCACTGTAAAAAAAAGATTGCTGCCTTAAATTTTTAAGTACAATCAACTTGGATGTTTAAGTCATTTCAACTTAATTTACATTACACTGACTTAAAAAGATGAGTTGAATCTTGTATAACTCATAAAAAAGTTTAAAATTGTTTAACTTATTTTGATGAGTTAAAGCAATGTAAAAACATATGTTGTCATAACTTATTGATCATATAATTTTTTTACAGTGTAGACCCCAAAGTTACATTTCCACTTTAAATTGTTATAAATCTTGAATACTTTATAGCACAGACTTAAGTTTGCTGTCTTTTTAAAAGAGATTTTTTTGTAGAAGTGAAAGTGAAATAAATTTTAAAAAGTTGTAGAAATTTAAGTTTTTGAAAATGTAAAAATATAATAATTTTTATTTCATATACAATATATTTTACAAAACATGTTTTACTCTAACACTGCAAGAAAATCAAAGCCATAAATCGGAACAAGTTCTGTTTCAAATTTGAGGTTAATATCTCAAAAAATGAGCTTTCAGTGAGATTGCGTTTGGGGCGCAGTACCAAACGCTTCCACTAGGTGACAACCAGACTCCATTAGTGACCGCCTCCCTTTCCATTTATGGTTTAATTGATCTGAACCATATATATTTCCATAATTTTCATACTATTTATGAAGTAGACATCCTTTTCAGAAGTATTATGGGCAGTTTGGCAGTATTTGATTTGAATTCAACCTCTAACAAACCCACATTACAAATGCAGAATCTATCATTTTTTCTTTATATTTTAAAACATGTTTGTTTCTTTTTTCTCAAAACATAGAATGGATGTTGTCTTTTGAACAACTGATATTTCTACCAATATTTTATGATTTTTCATGTTCATCGTTATTTTTCAAAATAAAAGTCTGAACACGCTTTATAAGTCTAAAAATATACTAGCTGCAAATTAATAAATTACTTCTTCCTGTGTCATTTTGAAAGACACCAAAACTGTAAAGCAGCTGATATATAGTTTGTCAATATTACTTTAGGTTTAGACTAAGATATTATTGTTTTAAATGTAAAATGGCAAATACAGTCGGTCACTCCCACAAAATAAACCTCATATAAAGGAGACTTTTATCATCCTGAACGGGTTTTAATTTCTTGCACATGATCGACTGACGGTATATATTCTTGCTCGATATGTGCATGTTAATAAATGTGCATGTGATTTTATTTTGAAATAATTTAAGTCTAATAAATGGTCAAATATACACTAAAAGTCGGTAAAAGTCTCTGCTCAGCAAATCTGCATTTATTTGATCAAAAATAGAGAGAAAAACAGTAATATTGTGAAAAATTATTACAATTTAAAATATCTGTGAATATATAGATATATGTAATTTATTCCTGTGATCAAAGCTGAATTTTCAGCATCATTACTCCAGTCTTCAGTGTCACATGATCCTTCAGAAATCAGTCTAATATGATGATTTGATGCTCAAGGAACATTTATGATTTCTGATGTTGAAAACCGTTACAGTGGAAAACTGTGATACATTTTATTTCTCAGGTTTCATATTGATATATATGATTTATAAATGTGATACTGTAGTGAGCTCTAAAGCGTGCACTTTGAGAGTGCTGGCTTTGCTGTAAATAAGACGGATGGGTCTAATACGGCTGAAAGTGTGTTAGTCCTGTGAGAAATGGTATTTGACGTGCTGGTGTCCCAGTGTGTCTCGTACTCGATCATTTGTGCCTCTTTCATACACAGGCTCAGTCAGACGCTCCAGTGTGTGAGAGGAAAGCAGCGGACCGTGACGGACAGCCGGCCCATAATAATGTTTGTCACGTCCGGCCCGGAGCGAATCGCTGTTGTGCCGTAACACTCCCAAATAAAACATCACACGCCGGCAAATAAACAACACCCTGGACAAACCTGCGCTCAGACACAAACGCCCGACAACAAATGACAAACAAACTCCGAACGCCTGACATTTACTTATTCCCTCGGTTCCTGATCAAATGCTTCCCGCCAGTATATCAGAGATGCCACTGTTACTGTGATGAGACAGATTACATTTTATATTGCAATATAAATATGAACTGTATTAATCGCACAGTTATATATTTAAAAATGGATATGTATTCTATCCCACTTCATTAGCATACATACACTACAATCACGTAGAGCGATATATAGCCGACTATAGAGCAGATCACAACTGCCTGATTCCTTGTATTGTTGCGAAATGTACCTATATAATCACACAGCACTGTATATACAGTTGGCTATATATTTTATACCACTTCATACAGTACAATCACGAAGGGCAATATGTACCATATGCAGTAGCAAATCTCAAATGCTTGATTGTTTATATCGTCACAAAATGTAAAGTATGTTACCGTCCAGCTGTAATGTGCTAAATGCGAAGATATTGAGATATTATAAACATTAAAGGGATGGTTCACCCAAAAATGAAAATTAGCCCATGATTTACTCACCCTCAAGCCATCCTAGGTGTGTATGACCTTCTTCTTTCAGACGAACACAATCTGTGGTGTATAAAGACATATTCTGGCTCTTCCCAGCTTTATAATGGGAGTGAATTATATGACTTGAAGCCCATAAAAGTGGGTTAATAAAGGCCTTCTGAAGTGAAGCCAGTCGATTGTGTAAGAAAAAGATCCATATTTATAACTTTATAAACTATAATAACTGGCTTCCGCTAACGGCCGTACGCGAGTCGAGTTCCGGCCGAAGAGTGACCTCTGACCCGACGCATGATGAGTGACCTCTGACCCGATGCATGACGAGTGACCTCTGACCCGACGCATGATGAGTGACCTCTGACCCGACGCATGATGAGTGACCTCTGACCCGACGCATGACGAGTGACCTCTGACCCGACGCATGACGAGTGACCTCTGACCCGACGCATGATGAGTGACCTCTGACCCGACGCATGATGAGTGACCTCTGACCCGACCTCTGACCCGACGTATGACGAGTGACCTCTGACCCGACGCATGACTAGTGACCTGACCCGACCTCTGACCCGACGCATGACCTCTGACCCGACGCATGACGAGTGACCTCTGACCCGACGCATGACTAGTGACCTGACCCGACCTCTGACCCGACGCATGACGAGTGACCTCTGACCCGACGCATGACTAGTGACCTCTGACCCGACGCATGACTAGTGACCTCTGACCTGACCTCTGACCCGACGCATGACGACTGACCTCTGACCCAACGCATGACGAGTGACCTCTGACCCAACCTCTGACCCGACACATGACGAGTGACCTCTGACCCGACATCTGAACCGACGCATGACTAGTGACCTCAGACCCAACCTCTGACCCGACGCATGACAAGTGACCTCTGACCCGACATCTGACCCGAAGCATGACGAGTGACCTCTGACCCAATGCATGACGAGTGACCTCTGACCCGACATCTGACCCGACACATGACGAGTGACCTCTGACCCGACCTCTGACCCGACGCATGACGAGTGACCTCTGACCCGACATCTGACCCGACACATGACGAGTGACCTCTGACCCAATGCATGACGAGTGACCTCTGACCCGACGCATGACGAGTGACCTCTGACCCAATGCATGACGAGTGACCTCTGACCCGACATCTGACCCGACACATGACGAGTGACCTCTGACCTGACCTCTGACCCGATGCATGACGAGTGACCTCTGACCCGACCTCTGACCCGATGCATGACGAGTGACCTCTGACCCGACCTCTGACCCGATGCATGACGAGTGACCTCTGACCCGACCTCTGACCCGACGCATGACGAGTGACCTCTGACCCGACCTCTGACCCGATGCATGACGAGTGACCTCTGACCCGACCATACAAAATAGTAAAAAGAACATTTTGACTACAACATTTATGAAATGGTGAAAAATTGGCAAAATAAATGGGGGGAAAAAGCAACAACAAAAAAGCACGTTCGGTATTCTGCCTTCGGCTGAGCGTTTCATAATATTCGCTTTCATCCAAGAATTTTCATTTCGGTGCATCCCTATCATATACACCTAGGATGGCCTGAGGGTGGGTAAATTATGGGATAATTTTCATTTTTCGATGAGCTAACGCTTTAACATCCTGATTGTCAGTAAAGCTGCTTTGAAACAATGAGTTTTGTGAATAGCGCTTTACAAATGAATTTGCCTTGACTTTGACTAGATTAGTGGAAAGAATGAGAAGAGTGAGACGGGTTGGACAAGAGAATGAGAAAGAGGCGTCAGAGAGAGTGAGACAGTTTGGCAGAAAGAAGGTGAGACAGGTAAAGGTTGTCGCAGAGAGAATGAGAAAGCCTGGTGGAGAGAGTGAGAGATTGGTGGAAAGCGAATGGCATGAGAAAGTGGATGTAGTTTCCCGTGTAGATGTGAAGCATCACACCATCTGTGTTTGACAACAGGGACACAGAGACTGAGTGAGACGCATGCAGCGCTGCTCAGTTCATTAATGAACACAACATTCATTCAGCTCTCTCTCTCTCTCCACCTATCTGTCTTTCTCCCTCTATCGCTCTCTCTCGGCTCTCTGAGTAAATAGCTTTCTTCGCTCCTCTCCAGACTGCAGACAGTTTCTCTGTGTAGATGTTGAGCGCAGGTCTAGCTCTTGTACTCTTTAGAGACTGATTCAATATCTGATCTATTAATCAGCCTGGATCCTCAAACCAAACACAATATCCAGACTCATCTGGTGATTAGACGGTATGACAAATATATATATACAGTTGTGGTCAGAATTATTGGCACCCTTGGTAAATATGAAATAATCCACATTATGACATTCATCATAATGTAATTTTTTTCCCCACATTCATGAGTTTTACTTCAATGAAAGGTTAGATTTTTGTTATTTTTTTTAATCAAAAATCAAAAGGATTAACAATGCAGATTTATTTTCACAGGCTTCTTTTATCATATTTACCAACGGTGGCAATAATTCAGAATACACCTGTATATATAAAACAAAAGTTTGGGGGCAGTAACATTTTAAATGTGTTTGAAAGAAGTATTTTCTGCTCACCAAAGCTGCATTTATTTGAATAATAAAAAAATACAGTCATATTGTGAAAAAGTATTACGATTTAAATGAACTGTTTTCTATTTTATTATATTTTTTAAATGTAATTTTGTTCCTGTGATGGCAAAGCTGAATGTTCAGCATCATTACTCCAGTCTTCAGTGTCACATGATCCTCCAGAAATCAGTATAATATGATGATCAAGAAACATTTATGATTATTACCAGTGTTGAAAACAGTTCATATTTCTGTGGAAACTGATACATTTTATTTTTCAGGATTCTTTGATGAACAGAAAGTGCAAAAGAACAGCATTTATTTTAAATTGAATCTTTTGTAACATTATAAATCTCTTTACTGTCACTTTTGATCTATTTAATATATATATATATATATATATATATATATATATATATATATATATATATATATATATATATATATATTAGGGCTGTAGTAGGCTACTCGAGTCCGGTCTCGCTGGTATTCGGACTCGGACTTGTCTCGGTCTCGGCCACTGGTCTTGCCAAATATGGCTTTTGGTCTCGACCGAGTCCAGGTGTCTTTATTATGTTCCCAGTAATGACACATACGTCGCCGCGATATTAAAACAAAATATTATTGGAGGGAAAGTGAAACACTGGCCACCAAATAACTATGGGCATTTCGGATCTTTTTCGTGAGCCGGTTCGTTTCACTCAGCTCACTGAAAAGAGCCGGCTCTTTTGACTCATAAACGGCTCTATAAAAAAATAAATGTTTAAATAAACTCGCTGATAGTGCAACGTGAATATTCACATTTTTAATTGTCCATAACACCCCGAAAACTAGCCTGCTTGCCTTGCACATCTAATTAATGGGCAAAGTTTTCAGACTTTTTTTCTTACCTTTCTTTCTTTGCCTATTCTACGAGTGGTAGGCTAAAACATTATTTTTCGTCACGTCATCCGCCCGATCCGCGGTTTATCCGCATCTCTTGTGTGTGTGTGTGTGTGTGTGTGTGTGTCTGTCTGTGAGTTGGCTCGGCCCTCCCTCATGCAGTTTAATTGGTTGACATCGCGTGTATGATTGACAGGAACAGAATGTAAGGCTGATCAGACAGTCGAAACGAATGTGTGTGCTCCTTTAGGCCTATATAATTATTATTTTTTTGTTGTTCTTTGAATTAGTCAATTATTTTAAATAAAATTAAAATTATTCATTATTCTTGGACTTGTCTTGGACTCGACAAAGGTGGTCTTGATTACAGCCCTAATATATATATATATATATCTTGTCATCATACCACCCTGCCCTAGAATGAATCATCAATCTAAATGTTGATCTAGATCTAAATAAGCATTAACATTGATCTCTCACCCTGAAGAACTCTTTGGTGGACCCAGAATCCAGAGTCCCGTAGGCGATCTCTGTCTGTTTGGCGAGATCTTCTGCGCTCTCGATCGGCGACACCATCCGCTCCACCGTGAGGAAGGCGGCCAGGTTCGCCGTGTAGGACGAGATGATGATAAGAGTGAAGAACCACCAAACTCCTCCAACTATACGCCCAGACAGAGACCTGAGACACACACACACATGGAGAATTAAACAACTAAAATAAATCACAACACACACAGTACATTTAGATTGAGATTTCAACGTGACCGGCAGTGTAGATGAAGAGTAAATAAATGGATTTGATACTCTTCCATTTTATCATGTGAATCTTAAATGCCTCCATCTGATTTATCATTTGAATATCTCATCTATAATCTGCTGTTTCCATTTGTTGACACACAATTGTCAATTCAAAAGTACTGAGACTGATTGCACCAGTGCACATTTATCTCGAGCGTTCTCTAAAGTAATACATGAACACAGCGGTTTCTGCAACTCCGCAGAAGACTGACATATTACAGGTCTTGTTTGGAGACAATTACGCCCTATTTCTCTCTTTAGAGACGCATATCGTACACTGTGAAATGGATTTATTGAAGTTTATTGGAGTATCTTTTACAAGAAAATACCATTTCAGTCTTTCCACCTCAAAATGTCATGTTGCTTGCCGTTATTATTTGCTAAATTTACTTGCAATGTCTGAGTGGAAATTGTTTTGGTAGTAAAACAAAACTGCACAAATAAGTAAGACGTGAGACGTATGATTTCATTGTGCACTTTTTTTTTCTTTGTTATATTAGACTTGAAAACAATCTCTGGTCTTACTTCGCAAGATGGTAATATTACATTCCTTTAGAAATGACTTTACACGATTTGAAGAAGTGGCAGAACACTCATTATAAGCTCATAAGACTGTGGCGCGCCTGCGAGACCTGCAGTAACTCCAGAAAAAAAATGAAGATCTCATTAAAAACACGTCATTCTCTCACTTTAGACTAATCTACTGAAGCACGCCACTAGCTCTGACCTGGGTTCATCAGTAAGAATGGCAGATTCGTTCAAAAGCCATATTAAAATTAAATTACCCTAAATACCAGGGAAATGCATTTTACACGGCAGTTGCGCTGCAGGGAACGGGACGGTGTCTTCACAGAAGCTGTGATGATAATAAACTGTTAAAATGACTAAGGAACTGCCCGAGCCAAACGTTTCCCATTGGTCCTCTCAGTAGAAATTAGAAAACAAAACCATCTGTTTATTTCATTCTTGGTCTAGTTACCAAAGTCAGACTCGTACTGACAAAACTATTGTATATAACCTCACATTGATCATCTTACAAACGTCTTGAAAAGATTGAATTAAACATAAGCAAACATCAACTCTATCAAATGTTATGTGTTGAAATTAACCATGAAGGAAGTCAATTAAAGATTGAAGAGAATTTGCTAATCTTTGTTTCAACATTATGTATAGGCTATTATTTAAAAGTCAAGTCAATTATAAAGCTCTGCTTTTTCACAATGTATTTTTTTTTTTATATAGATGCCTACAGAAAAGAAGAGGCTGCAATGCAAGAACTGTGCAAATGACAAAGTATTATTATAAAAAACGAACGCGCTGAACCAATCATAATTGCGGAACTGAACCAATCATAATTGAATACTCATGCTGCTATTATCCAATTACTGCGGCCCACGGGATGTGAGGGGCGGGGCTAATCAGCAGCGTTCAGAAGTGAATATCAGGTGAGACCATAGACAGTAAAAGGGTGAGACTTCAGAAAGGTTTAAAATATAACGATTCATAATATGTATTTATTTATTTTTAGAAAGATTATCTTTAACATCAGTCGAGAGTTTTATCTTTTGTGCTCTACCGGTTGTCAGTACAAACACAAATGTGATGTAAACATAGGGATATGCTAAGTAAGGAACAACTTCTCTTTATAATCCTTCCCAGAGGATCAACCGTTGTTTCACTCAGCAGGAACGGACCCTGTTGAGCCCTCAAACGTATAGGATATTAGTTTAAAAGGCTCATCGGACTGCTGCTTTATCTCCAGGAGCGTCACCGCGTGTGCGCATGCGTCGTACAGGTAAGCGTTTTTCCTTATTACGCATGATTACGTCATACGTCAAGTCAAGTCAAGTCAAGTCAAGTCAAGTATATTTGTATAGCGCTTTTCACAATACAGATTGTATCAAAGCAGCTTCACAGTATTAAATTAAAATAATACAACAAGGTTTGTTTCTAGTGGAATTTATTGATTGATAAAATTAAATATCCCCAACTCATATATCCCCAAATATCCCCATACGTGAAGCAGATGTGGACAATAAACAGTAGGCTACTGGAGAAGCTTGCTTCAAAATTCTTGATGCTTTTTTCTTACCTTTTTTCTCTTCAAAACTTGTCTGAAATGTATTTTGCAACCGCTACTTTGTAGACAATTTTAGCTTTATGTCTGATTTTTTTATGTCTGAAATTTTATACTATATACTTTTATAAATTTAAGATTAAGGCCACGTTTGACTTAAAAAAGGATAGTTCATCCAAAAATGAAAATTCTGTCATCATTTAGGGTAGGGTAGGCAATTTTCGGAGATGTTAGTGATAGCGAGCTAACTTTGAAAGCAATATAGCCCAGCGATTGCTGTCAGGATGTGAAGAGACTTTCAACCAGCATAACAAAAAATCTTCCTGGAACGAATCGCCTACCCTGCCATTTACTCGCCCTCAAGTAGTTCTAAACCTGTGCGAAGTTCTTTCTTCAGTTGAACATACAATATAATATTTATTAATAATATTATGATAATAAATAGAGAATAATAAGAGAATAGGGGAATTCACAACTAATGGCACAGAGGAACGATATAGTATGGAAGCTTGTTTCCACCACAGAATAAACTATTTTAAAAGATAATTTCTACTTTTTTTCTCACAATTGCGAGTTTACATCTCGCAATTCTGACTTTTCTTCTCACAATTGCGGAAAAACTCCCAATTTCGTGTTATAAAGTCAGAATTGCGAGATATAAACATGCAATTCTGAGAAAAAAAGTGAGTTTATTTTTCGCAATTGTGAGTTTATATCTTACAATTCTGACTTTTTTTTCTCACAATTGCGACTTTATATCACGCAATTCTGATGTGAGCTGATGTGAAGATGTAAACTCGCAATTGTGAGAGAGAAAAAAAAAGTTGCAAATACATTTTTTATTTTTCATTATGTGGCGGAAACAAGCTTCCATAATATGGGTCCAGATGATGAACGATACAAATGTGGGTATAGTACATAAAGCCACATTAAGCTTGGAATGTACTGATTTAAAAGCCCAAATTCAGTTTACACCTTTATTGATGATGCTTACTGTTAACGGGCAAGCAGATGTAAATGTGACAATCATTGTTGGCGTGTGAATGGGCTTTATATCATAATGGCCTTTAGATACCTGACGTCATAATGTTTGCTTTAACTTCTGATGTGAGCTGGCTTTCTCTCTTTTCCTAAAACTTTGAACACTGGAGCTTGTCTAGACATGATGTCAACTTATAGTCCAGCTCAGTAGTGTATTCAAGGCATATGTGTGGTGTGCGTGTAGTTCCTAACCCCCTACTGTCACTGCTTTGCTCAAAAATGAATTTTAACTGGTGACAGGACAGCACAGCAGAGACCGAGAGAGATTGGGAGCGAGCGCAAGACACCGACCTGACCGACCTGTCCTCAGAGAATACGTGTACTGATGAGAGAGCAAAATCATGCCTTTAAAGGACAAATCTCTAAATCCCCCCCCTCTCTCTCTCTCTGGATGGGTCGAGAGGCTGGTGGATGAGGTGATAATGCAGTCTTTGTGTGACTGTGTTTATTTATGAGCATCTCCAGCGTCTGAGCGTGTGCCATCAGAGGTCATAAAGCAGCGCTGTAATCCTGTGCACCGCATCGCATTTCTGTGAGGATCCAATGATGCCGTCGTTTATTGTCTTAGCATCCGATTCAATGAAGGAATTTATGCAAATCAGGTGATGGTGCAGGATAGGTATTATTAATCCGCAGTGCGTTTCTTATCGGGCCGCTTCTGAGCACTCGGTTGTTGAACAGACTATTGCAATCTGGCACACTGGGAAACGAATGTTCAGTGTCGTTCCTGAATTCTTAAAAGTATGCCATAACACTCGAAAAATATTAAGGCCTGAATTTATCATTTATATATTTGAATTGCATGAAAAATGTCCATGCATTTGGATTAACATGAACATAACTTATAACTTAATTAGTTTTAACATAAACAAACTAATACATTTAATTAGGGATGCACGATATATCGGCCGCCATTTCCGTATCGGCCAATATATGTTAATTTTTAATGTTATCGTTATTGGCCTGATTAGAAAATATATTAAAACCTATAAATAATGTATTATTTCCTCCAGCTGAGACGCTTCAATTGCTTGAAATATGATTGGAATCACTTAAAAAAAGGAAAATACAGTAAAGCGCAAGTCTGTCATATCGGCTGCATACAGCTATCATGAGAACATTATTATTGTGTGTTTGGGATGTGGATTTAATGGTGAGACTTATTTGTTTTTGTAATCAGACTCTCAAAAATGATATAAAAATTTGGATTTTGGATTTATCGGCCAATATATCGGTTATCGGCTTTCAAATATAAAGAATTATCGGTTATCGGTATCGGTCAAAATGTTCATATCGGTGCATACCTACATTTAATACAATGAATTTTTCTTGTTTTGAATGAACAATAACCAGGTTTATATATTAAATTAATACAATTTCTTTCAATCTAATTCATTTGACCTAAATTGAATATTGCTTGTGACACATTTTAACCATCTTTAACCATAGTTTTTAACTGAATACATTAAAGCGAACAGATTCATGCTGATTTTAAGCAATTTCAAAATTAAAATATCAAAATAGATCATAGGATCAAATCGATGCAAATAGTTAATAAAAAACTATGGCATGATTTTTGAGTGCAGAATTCTTACTTGTTTCATTTATGTATGTTTGACAAAAATGCATCACATTAAGTGTATTAGTTTGTTTTTGGTAAAACGGTGCAATCCAAATACATGGACATTTTATATGAAATTCAAATCTATAAATCTTACATTTAGGCCTAAATGTGCCCCGTTATAATGCTCATCTCCATCATTTGATAAATTACTGCTGCCATGATCACTAAATAAAATGTATCTTTTAAATAAAATGTCCAGTAAATGTATTACATTTGGTCTGTACTGCATCATTAGTTGTTATGATATTGTGTATTTGAATGAATATGGACAGAATGCTGCATTGGCCAATCAACATCTGGAACTAGGGCTGAACGATATTCTGTTTTAACATCGACATCGCGATGTGCGCATGAGCGATAGTCACATCGCCGGAACATGCGATATGAAGGGTAGTAGCACCCATGGTGTATTAAGAGAACGGTCGCACACAGTAAACACGAGTTTGTTGTATGGCTTGTTGCTGGGGTGACATGCACGTTCCGCGTGCCTGCACAGTGATTGGTTCGCTGTGCCGCTGCTCACCGCTCACAGCCAACATTCACTGGCAATCCTAGCTAAAAATGGGCGACGAAGAGGATCTGCCGCAAAAAAATTATGTTTTCGTACCAAAAAGAAAGTCAAAATCAATATTTCGGCTATAAAAATGAGGATGTTGACCAAAAAGAGGTACTTTTCCTGGAGTGTTATAAAGTTGCGGATGGTTGTCTTTTTTAAAAAGTCTTTTGTCTTTTATTTTTCGTGTTTGCATTTATGAGGAAAAAACAATGTTACGTGACAGTTCTCCATTACGGACGCGACCGCTCTGAAAGCGGCACTAAAAGACTGCTTTAAAACTTTCACAGAGACCTCAAACAGAAAGCACAAAGCCTTTCTTTAAAGCGAATTTCGTTTTGTATTAATTGTATCTTAATTTTAATCAGTGTTTCATTATCCAATTTCTTGGATTTAATAAATAAAAAGTAAATATGGCAGACAATAGATAATCACGACACGGAGGCGCCAGCGCCTGAACTGGAGCTTAAGCTATCATCCATGAACCGAAACTCAGCGTATAAGGTAGCCTACTCGCCTCACACACCTAAAAAAATCTATTATCTACAGAAATCTCTACTTTTAAACAGAACCATTCAAAACAAAATAAAACTATGTAATCCATATGAAATGTGCATTTCTCTCCGGCGCGTTCACTACTGCGAAGATCGCGAGTCAGTATCGTCAACTTCATCTTTGCAGCCGACACAGAAAATACTTGTTTATTAATAAACAATTAAAATGTCTCATTGCAATATTTTACATATTCATAATCATTCATAATCACTTTTGCTGGTTCTTTGTGACAGCTTTTAGGTGCCGTTTACATGAACGCGTCACTGCATCGCCTAATGAACAAACAAACATCTGTTAAGAGCGCCGCCACGTTGGATTGCGTAGAACGTTCACCGTATTCTGACAGAAATATGTTCTAATTTTGGAATAAAATATTAAGTGACCTTTTCGTCACTTGCAATGAAGCTTGCTTATTAGTGAAATTATTAATATCATGGAATGGTAATTATTGACTTTAGCCTGGATTGATGGCTCGCAATATCGCAATATATATCGTTGGGAAAGAAAATATCGCAATGTAATTTTTTTCCAATATCGTGCAGCCCTATCTGGAACTATTAGTTTCATTATTAGTAGACATTACAATACTTAAATATGCATGTTTACAGTGTTAAAGAGTAAATTGGGTGATGATTGAGTGCTTTAATGCATTATATTATTTAAATGTATGGCCGGGAATAGGCAAATATTATATTATTTTTATTACAAAGTAAACAACTGATAGAAAAAAGTAGGGATGCACCGATATGAAACCGATAATTCCTTATATTTGAAAGCCGACAACCAAAATATTGGCCGATAAATCTAACTCCAATTTTTTTTATTGTTTTTGAGAGCCTGATAACACAAACAAAACTCTCACCATTAAAAGCCACGTCGCACACAATAATAATGTTCTCATGATAACTGTATGTAGCCGATATATGACAGACTTACATGTTGCACTTTACTGTATTTTCCTATTTTGAAGTGATTCCAATCATATTTTAAGCAATTTAAAATCATCATGTTGAAGAGTGCGCATCTGAGGTGTCTCAGCTGAAGGAAATAATACATTATTAATTGGCTTTAATATATTGGCCAAATGTTCTTGTCCTGCCGATAACGTTAAAAATGAACATATATCGGTTGATAATGATACCGATATGGCGGCCGAGATTTCGTGCATCCCTTAGAAAAAAACATTAATTTCCTCTCATATTATATACAAAATCTACCGTCAATCTTGTCGGCAGAAAATCATAATTTTCAGTGTTTTAATGCTTTTATCTGCAGTGGATTGCAGTATGTTGCATTGAAGACATTTACTCAGTTCATACATTGCCTGGGAATCAAACACATGACCTCGGTGTTGCAAGCGCCACGCTCTACTATTAGACCAGTTCAGATCTGGTAACTTCTGAGCCTTTGTGGCCGATGCATTAACCGAAGCAGCTCACTTGTTTGTGAATCTGTCAACCAACTCAACTTTTTCTCAGCTCAGACCGCGAGCTCACATTCACAACTCGAGTAAAATATGAGTTCTTTTGTCGTGGCGCTGTGGATTCAACATCAGCGCAGGAATCACCACTTTAAAACCCAATCCTGCCGAGGCAGACAGAGAAAGAGAGACTGAAGTGTTGTGGGAGAGATATGAAGGACAAGCTGAGTTTGATAACAGTGGAGGAGACGGAGTACAAAAGAATATGAAACGAACAAAAGAGAGAGAGAGAGATGTGCCTAGCAGAATGGATCCGTGTGTGTGTGTGTGTGAGATGCATCCTGACAGGTGTGTAACCTTCGTGCTAGTGTGTGTTCGTCCTTCTCTGCTGATGGTGACGTGACTGGAAGTGCAGATGATTTAATGCTCTGAACACATGCCATTTTTCAGAATACACTCGTTTTAGTTTGTATGTTTATATATAATAATAAAAAAGTGTATGTACTAGAAGAACTATTACAATTTTTACTAAACCCACACACATCAGGCATATTGTTAAAGAGTTTAATGCATTAAAAGCACATTATATTGGGTGTTGATTGTGGTTTAATGCATTATATTATTTAATTTAATTAAATGTATAACCACAAATAGCATTTTCTTTTTCTTTTTTTTACAAAACAAACAAAATCTGTCAATTGTCAAAAGAATATAAACCTTTTCTGTTTTCAATATTTTCAGTGAAAAATGTAATCAAACAAACACACATTTTATACATTTTGTGTCTCATATCTGTTAAATTGCATCAGCCACACTGCATTTGAGACTTTCCAACCGGTTTAAAATGAATCAGATTGGCTGAACACTATATATAATGCATACGGAATTTCTCTATAATGCATTAGAGGCTTCAAGTAAAGTGTGATCCGTTACTGAAAGAATTTTTTATTTTTTAAACCAAGGTAAAAAAAAATTCATTTGTTCAAGAAGAGCTGTGCAATTCTCCCTCTGTCTGCCTGACTGACAGCCTAATTCAAACTGCAGCGGGAGATATTGATGGAATATCCTGATGTCAGAGAAGGGAACATGAGCGAGAGACAGAAACACACACACACACACACAGAGAGAGAGAGAGAGAACGAGGGGCAGAAACCGAGAGCGAACGAAATTGAAGAACAGATAGCCCTGCCTCTTTGCATGTTCACTCACTGTGAGACTTGATAATGGAGAATCAATTTGCTGCAGCCGCTATTTACACAGAGACACACTCTTTTGATTGTTTTACGGACACTTGCGTAAAATTACACTTACGAAATGCGCGTGTGCGCTTCAGTGCGACTTGGACAACTTGAAACACAATGCATTTGATTTCTATAATGTGACATTTCACAGTGGAAACTAAAGTTGACTTAATCCACTGGAATCTGATGACGATGTTCATCTGAACGGGAAAGATGTGTCAGAGGTGGAGAAAGTTTATGCATTTTTTTTTTTGGATTTCACAATTTCAGAATAATATCGATTAATTGTGTACAATAAGCCCAGAAATATTTATTAAGAAAGTAAACGGGGTAATCATACACAAGCTATTTTAACTATTTATTGAATTAATACCAGTAATAAAGTAAGGTACATAGTCCTAAAATCATTAATGATATTAAAGCATGCATTTTAAAAAAAGAGGAAAAAAATGCAAGAGTTTAATTGCTATAGAGGTTTTTTTTTTTTACGTAAATCATTTCTTTTTTGCTTTTTATTGCAATAAGTAAATGATTTAATAATTATACTTAACTTATAAGTAATAACTTATTTGTAACCTAACTTATAACTTAATTACTTGCTTGTAAGCCTACATGCTTAATAGTTGTGTTATTGATTTGCATTTACTCAAATTTAACTTATTAAATTTAAATTAAACTTCATTTTACTCTTTAGTTCACGTTCTCACAACATTGCATTGTTAGAATTCATTTAAAGGTTCCATATGGTGACACTTAAACTTATATTTGTACCGTTTATATGTGTCTATTAAACACTAATTTAATAGTGTTACCAAAAGAAAAAAAAAAAGAGTTGGGTTGATTTTCCCACCCTTTTCTGAGAGCCTTTTTTCTCCCCTCCCACAAACGCTTGGATTCGCTACTGGATGGAATGTTCACGTTCGGGGGCGGGGCTAGGTCGAGTTTTGGAACACGACACCCATTGGTTAACCGGGTTCTATGTAGCAAAAATACATAAAATTCTAACTGGCCAGTTTAGCTGGGAGGCGGTCTAGTTTTGTGGGGGGGGGGGGGTGGAGAAATGGCGGCAGTGAGCGATTTTAATATTTTCACAGCTTTTAATTTACACCCCCGAGCCTATATGACACACAGAATCCCATAAAAACCCATTTTCACCATATGGGACCTTTAAATTTTACTGGCCAACTGGCGATTGACATCATTGCATATGCTCGCTAAAACAGTTTTTTACTCTCATTTGGCACTTGGTGAGTGTATCCATCATTTAGATGATGAAATGTGAATCGACAGTACATTCGTTTAAAAATAGCTCCGTCCCTCTGTATGTTTAAGAGTCCAATAAAAAGTGTGTGTGTGTGTGAGTGTACTAAAAGAGTTTCTGTGTAGAAGTGCGGATCAGGAATGTCCTTTAATGCACAGAGCTGCTGACCAGGCTAATGCTAATGCCACGTTTCAGAGAATCTGAACGCTTCTGACACCATTAACCTCTCAGAAACCCCCCCGACGGCAGGCTGGTTATCTGTGTGTGCTCTGCAGGTGAAAACAGCCTTTGAAACCCGCAGAGTTTGGCAGGAACTGTGTTTTTTTATAGCTATGGGTTCCCTGACACAGGTTTAAGTCCTGCGTTACGTAAATGTTTCATAAGAAAAGGTGTGAAAATGTTATTGTAGAACAACAGAAAGATCACATTCACAACTTCACCCACTCGTCACTCTTGCACTGTTTCTGTTTTTCTGGGGCAGACTCTGGTAATTTGTGCAGTTCTGCGGCCTTGCCTTTCCCCGAACCCCGGACATCAATTTTTCATCGTGCCGCATTCTCCAGCTATCAATAATAAAATGCTATATTCTTATGAATATTCTAAAAATAAAGTGTGATTTTTCTGCCATGCAGCTGCAGGGATGAAAGTTTAATGTTTGTCTCGAAGGAAGCTGTGACGGTGAGCCTGCGGTTTCTTCACGGACGCAGACGGCAAAGTCCAACTTTCATTTTGTGCCTCGGCTTCTGGGGAGCCCTTTGGTCGGAGCAGACAAAAGCAAAGGAATTATCTGCTTCCCACTTCAGACGAGGAAAGATCTGGCGTGTGCATTACTGGAGATCGTGCCTATTGGAGCTTTTCATGTGTGGTGGAAAACCTGAATGAAAGATGCGTAGCATGAGCACGCTGACTGACCTTTAACTCTTTCCTGCCAATGACGGAATTTTTCATCATTTACGAAACAACGCTTTTCCGTCATTGACTGAATTTTCCGTCATTTATGAACCAACGCTTTTCCATCATTTATGAACCAACGCTTTCCCGTCATTTACGAAACAATGCTTTTCCGTCATTTACGAAACAATGCTTTTCCATCAGTGACTGAATTTTCCGTCATTTATGAACCAACGCTTTCCGTCATTTACGAAACAACGCTTTTCCGTCATTTATGAACCAACGCTTTCACGTCATTTACGAAACAATGTTTTTCCATCATTTACGAAACAATGCTTTTCCGTCATTGACTGAATTTTCCGTCATTTATGAACCAACGCTTTCCCGTCATTTATGAAACAATGTTTTTCCATCATTTACGAAACAATGCTTTTCCGTCATTGACTGAATTTTCCGTCATTTATGAACCAACGCTTTTCCGTCATTTACGAAACAATGCTTTTCCGTCATTTATGAAACAATGCTTTTCCGTCATTTATGAACTAGCGCTTTCCCGTCATTTACGAAACAATGTTTTTCCATCATTTACGAAACAATGCTTTTCCGTCATTGACTGAATTTTCCGTCATTTATGAACCAACGCTTTTTGTCATTTACGAAACAACGCTTTTCCGTCATTTATGAACCAACGCTTTCCCGTCATTTACGAAACAATGCTTTTCCTCAGTGACTGAATTTTCCGTCATTTATGAACCAATGCTTTTCCGTCATTTATGAAAAAATGTTTTTCCATCAGTGACTGAATTTTCCGTCATTTATGAAACAATGCTTTTCCGTCATTTATGAACCAACGCTTTTCCGTCATTTATGAAACAATGTTTTTCCATCATTTACGAAACAATGCTTTTCCGTCATTGACTGAATTTTCCGTCATTTATGAACCAACGCTTTTCCGTCATTTACGAAACAATGCTTTTCCGTCATTGACTGAATTTTCCGTCATTTATGACCCAACGCTTTTCCATCATTTATGAAACAACGCTTTTCCGTCATTTATGAACCAACGCTTTCCTGCCATTGATGGAATTTTTCATAATTTACAAACAATGCTTTTCCATCATTTATGAAACTGTTTTCCCGCCATTGATGGAATTTTCTGTAATTTATTAAACACTTGTGGACAAGTGCTAGATGAATGTCTTTGACCATTTCGTTGTTTTTCAGGTTTAAAAACATTGAAAACGAATGTGAGAGAGCTTTGTTCTGCTCAGGTGTACCGCCGCTCTCATTAATCGTTTGGTCCGAAGGGTCTCAAGTCTTATAGAAGTGCGTTATATTTACATTAATGCTAGACATACTCAAGAAAATTTACGCTCTCAGAGAATATTTAACATGAGCATATATTGAAAGTGTTTTTGCCCAAAAATCTAATGCAGTCAGATGAAATCGTGCTTGAAATTGTCACCTCACTGTACTGTTAGTTGCTAGTAGCGCTTGCTTTCGCCTGTATCAGACATCAGCATCACTGTCTGAACACATCTACAGTACTCATTGTTTACAGAGAGTCGATGAGGTCTTTAGCACGGCTGAGATGGCGGGGCTGTTGCGTTCACTCGCTGACAGATGTGATCACACACTCCATCCCTTGACAGTTTTATGAGCACTTAGGCAAACGCCTGAAAATACTGTGAGAAACTGCAGTTAATGGGCCACTACTTTTAAAAGCTCTACATGAAGCATATGTGCTTGTTTTCAAAGCTGTTGCTAACTACACTTCATGTTTTCCAGACTCTGAAGATGTCTCTCAGTTAAAATCACATTTTATTATAAAAAAAAAAATTAAATCAAAATGTATTATACGTATTAGATGTTTGTTTAAAAATGTAAAAAAAAACAATAAATATTACTAGTAAATATTACAAGTAGTTAAGGGGAAAAAGCTCCAGGTTTGCTGAGCTGGTTTGTACGGCTGCACAGTTTGTCCGAAAATGCTTTGATTTGATTTGGACTAAAGTGGAACCATTTGGGTATATTACGATTAATCGTGCAGCTGTAGTGCCAGTGAAATTTCAAACAGACTTTTAATATCTCTTAAAACTAGATCTGATCAAGTGGTATTCACCAGATGTCGTATAGGTCATACAAGTTTGACTCGTGTTTTTGCTTAAAGGTGAAGACCCAACTCTATGCATGTTTTGTAAGATTCCCCTCTCTGTTAAACATGTTTTATTGGACTGTCCTGGGTTTAATACAAGTAGAATGCTCTTTTATGAAGTTATTTCACTTAAGGACTTATTTAGTAAGATTATGGGCCCTATTTTAATGATCTGAAACGCAAGTAACTTTGTGGGCGGATCTCGGGTGCTGTTGCTCTTATACCGGCGGGATAAATGACTCTTGCGCCCGATGCAAATCTAAAATGGGTTGGTCTGAAGTAGCTTCATTACTCATAGGTGTGGTTTGGGTGTAACGTGAAATAAACCAATCAGAGCATCATCTCACATTCCCTTTAAGAGCAGGCGCGCTTGTTCCATGGCGGATTGCTATTATAACGGCGGATTTGCCAGGAGCGATTCACAGCCGAGGAGACCGACGTTCTCGTCAGGGCCGTAAAACACAGAGAAGTGACATTGGGGATGGAGAAACACACCCAAATTAGCTTCGGTTAAACAGGCGTATAATAATTTGGGTAAATGTGTAAGCTAGATTTATGCCTATTTTTCACATCTTCATGGACACAACAATGATTTCCCTTGTGTCGTAATATTTTTCCTTGTAATTATGTATGGTTTGCAAAAATTGGAACTGCTGAGTCTGTGTAGATGAGAGAAGCAAAGATTAAGAGAACATTATGGCCAAGCATGCGCCCTTAAAATAGCATCTGAACGCGCCACTGACTTTAGACTAGGTTTTTCCTGGTCAGTGGAGGAATTGTTTTCTGAAACTGCAAAATAGCACCAGGGAACGTTTGCGCCGGAACACGCCTCCTCTTTTCGCTGAACCGCCCCCGGGAGCGCAAGTTCATTCCCTAAATTAGCGACGTGCGTCTGTGGAGGGAAAAGTCCGCTGTGCGCGGGTGCAAAATAGGAATGAAACACGTCGGTGTACAAAGTCAATTGCGCTGGGTGCAAGATAGGGCCCTATGCCTGAAAAGGTTTTGGATTTTTTTTAATCATATGTTAATAAAAAAATATATATATAATATGACTTGTGTTTGTTTGCTTGGTTTTAATATATGTATATGATATTTGCATTTTTGTAATTGAATTTTTTTGCCATGAAAATAGCCTTAGATGCTGACATGGCATTAAATCAATCCATCCATCCATCCAATCCATCCATCCATCCATCCATCCAATCCATCCATCCGCTTTACCGGGGTGTGAAGTCGCAGCCCTGCTGCATGAAGGCGCCCAGAGAGAACCAGAGACTGTTGAAGATGCCGAACTCGTTGGGGGGCTGGTCGCTAGGCGGACCGTCGGAGCCGTCCTCGGGCTCCTCGGTGTGCCACTCGTACGGGCTGAAGCGGCTGACCAGGAAGAGCACCACGCTCACGCCGATGTAGGCGAACACGATGCACATCCAGATCTCGTAGGCCAGCGGGTCCAGGAAGGAGAAGACGCCGGGTTTGGACTTCTGCGGCTTCTTGATCATGATGGAGATGCCCAGACTCATGAAGGGCTTGGAGAAATCGATCACCTCCTCCCGGACCAGAGTGATTGTTAAAGGGGCCACAGCGATTTCCGCTTTCTGTGGGAGAAAGGAAAACGTTCTGATGTTTCCATTCAGATTATATGTGACCCTGGACCAATAAAGCAAATCATAAGGGTCAATGTTTTGAAATTGAGATTTATATATCATCTGAAAGCTGAGTAAATAAGCTTTCCATATGGTTTGTTAGGGCAGGACAATATTTAGCCGAGATGCAATTGATACAAATCTGAAATCTAAGGGAGCAAAAAAATCTAAATATTGAGAAAATCTCCTTTAAAGTTGTCCAAATGAAGTCCTCGATTGTGCTGCATTCACTCACAGAAATAAATTTGATATATTTACGGTAGGAAATGTATAAAATATCGTCATGGAACATGATCTTTACTTAATATCCTAATGATTTTTGGCATAAAAGAAAAATCTATAATTTTGACCCGTACAATGTATTGTTGGCTATTGCCACAGATATACCCGTGCGACTTATGACTGGTTTCGTGATCCAGGGTCACATTTATTGAAGCGAAGGTGCAAAAATGATTGTTTATTCAGTGAGGTCATGTCTGACTACTTTTTGTTGTCGTTACTGGAGAAAAAAAAAAAAACAGATTTCAAAGTCTCATGTGAACATGGTTTTCTAGCATTGCTGTTTTTTTAAAATATATATTTAGATGATTTTTCAGTGTTTGTTGTGTATTTAAAAGGATAGTTCAGGCAAAAATGAAATTCTGTCATTGTTAACTTTTCCCTTATGTCATTTTAAGCCCAAAAGAAGATATTTTGAAGAATACAACTTTGGACCCCATTGACTTTAATTGTACGAAAAGAAAAAAAGAAAAAAAGAAAGTCATAAAGGCGAGTAAATGACAACATTAATTTTTGGATGAACAATCCATTTAAACACACACACACACACACACACACACACACACACACACACACACACACATATATATATATACAGTGTGTATATATATATATATTATATACACACTAATATACACTACCTTCTTAGAGTTCTATTTATTTAATCAAAAATACAGTACAAAACAGTAATATTGTGAAATATTACAATCCAAAAGATTTTCTATAATATTTAAAAATGTAGTTTATTCCTTAAGAAATCAATGTTATCAAAATGATCAACGTTGACCGTTTTTGCTGCTTAATATCATAAATTCTTAATGATTCTATGATGAAGAGAAAGTTCAAAAGAAAGGCATTTAAATGTGCAATAGCAAAAATATTTAAAACTGTAGAATATAACTTTTTTTATGTTTTAATATCGTAGAGAAATGAAAGCAGCAATTTTCCCACTGACCCGAGACACCAACTGATCTAAAATAAAACATATATATCCGTCTGACCCGTTCACGTTTAAGGTCATCAGAACCTCAGGAATCGTGAAGACCGGGTTATATCAGATAAAAGCAGAGAGAGAGAGATGGGGTGTTAACCGTAAAGTGCTTTGAGTGAGCCAGTTTCACACGGGAAAACACGTTCAGCAGTAGCGGCATCAGCGTGTCCAAACACAGTCTTTTTCACAGCGTTTTCCACCATCCTGCCTTTCCTAACGGGTCAAGATGTTAAGATGTCAAGATGCACTTCCCATTTATTTGCACTGAAGCATTTTGCAAGTTTAAAAAGGCCCGGATTCAAGCAGTTGTAAATGGAGACGGTTTTATCAATGAATGGAGGCTCTTGGGCATCAGTACAGTAATATGTAATACCAGCGAAAGGTCACGGAGGAAGCAGGGAATGCTTCGGCCCTCCTGGTCCTGTAGGAATACAAGAAGTGGTTTCGCTGCGAGATTTAATTATAGGCCGCTAGCAATAGAGGGAACGAGAGGTCAGATCCGAAATCTGTGAAGCACGTCTGCGCCTCGAGACACGGGATAGAGAGTCTGACGCTGAGCAGGGTTTTATTCCAACAAAAACAATCCCTTAAGGATCCCAAAGCTCATAATTAACATTTATTTTCTGCAGTTTCAAAAGCTGGAACTGAGGACCAGATTTGGCTCGTGTGATTTCATGTGAGTAATGTCTGAATTCGCATGTCCTGTAAAGCATAAGTCGGTTGTGTGTGTGTGACATCCTCACTCCCACTGAATGAGGAGAGAGAGAGAGAGGCCTTGGTTCTGAAAATGTATTTCCCATTTATTTTCTCCAGCTGTGTTGCAAACAATTCCTTAATGAGGAGTTTTAAGCCTCGAACCAAACTCATGATTAATCAAAACGTGGTGCAAAGCAAAAAAATAAACAAAAGGATTAGAAAATTGTCAAGATTGCAAGTCAATGTGTGTACCAGATTTCCCTTTAATATGTACTACATATTTGCTTTAAAAAAAAGCTCTTTTGACATATTTGTCAGCTAGCTTTTTAGATGTCGTTGAATGAATGTTAATGAAATTATATCAAGGAAAAAACAACAATTATACTTTTTTTTTTTTTTTTTTTGCAGAAAACAAAAATCAGTTCTAATTATACTGAACATTTTAATGTTAATAACACTACTAATAATATTACTATTTTTTAAAAACATATTTGTTTATTATATATAATAATAGGGTATATTAAAATATGAATAAAATAATATAATGTGAAAAATCTTATTTCCTTTTATATTTTTATATTAACATTGAAATATAAAATAATGTTAATACAAAAAGAATATAAAAAGTAATAGTTTTTATAGAATATAAAAAAGTACTAACATTTTGCAAATATATTTTTTAAATATTTGATTTTGATGTTATTTAAATATATTGCATTAACATTACATAACGTTATAAAATATGTTAATAGAAAAAAAATATTAGTTAGTTAAATTTAATGTTAATAACACTACTAATAATATTACTATTTTTTAAAACATTTGTTTATTTTATATATAATAATATGGTATATTAAAATATATATAAAATAATATAATGTGAAAAATCTTATTTCCTTTTATATTTTTATATTAACATTAAAATATAAAATAATGCTAATACAAAAAGAATATAAAAAGTAATAGTTTTTATAGAATATAAAAAAGTACTAATATTTTACAAATATATTTTTTAAATATTTGATATTGATGTTATTTAAATATATTGCATTAACATTACATAACGTTATAAAATGTTAATAGAAAAATAAAAGTAAAAAAAATGTATTAGTTCAATTTTATGTTAATAACACTACTAATAATATTACTATTTTTTTAAACATATTTGTTTATTATATATAATAATAGGGTATATTAAAATATGAATAAAATAATATAATGTGAAAAATCTTATTTCCTTTTATATTTTTATATTAACATTGAAATATAAAATAATGTTAATATAAAAAGAATATAAAAAGTAATAGTTTTTATAGAATATAAAAAAGTACTAATATTTTACAAATATATATTTTAAATATTTGATATTGATGTTATTTAAATATATTGCATTAACATTACATAACATTATAAAATATGTTAATAGAAAAATAAAAGTAAATCAAATGTATTAGTTAAATTTTATGTTAATAACACTACTAATAATATTACTATTTTTTTAAACATATTTATTATATATAATAATAGGGTATATTAAAATATGAATCAAATAATATAAGTGAAAAATCTTATTTCCTTTTATATTAACATTAAAATATAAAATAATGCTAATACAAAAAGAATATAAAAAGTAATAGTTTTTATAGAATATAAAACATGTACTAACATTTTGCAAATATATTTGTTAAATATTTGATATTGAAGTTATTTAAATATATTGCATTAACATTACATAACGTTATAAAATATGTTAATAGAAAAATAATATGTATTAGTTAGTTAAATTAGTGTAAATTCATTAACTGTACTGACTGTTTCTCTTCAAAGAACTGCAAGATCAGTTCAACTTGTGCGCAAAATTGGAACATCGCATAAAATAATAACATTACGAATAAAGCAATGTTTCTATCCCATGTGTTCAAGAGAACAAATCGTCATTTCCTGGGAAATTGCCGTAAAATTACTGTAATAAAAATGGAAGTTGCTGCTTTTTTCCTTCCATCATAAATCATTCTGATGACCAACGTTTGAGATGCTGCGATGCGATTGGTCCGCTGGTTAGTCCAGTTATCCAATCATGTCCTCTGTTTAGGCAAAGTCACATGAGTTTTGTTGTTGTTGTGCATCAACAGACTTATTTGGTAAATGTGTTTCCAACATAGTTTATGCGCATGTCTTCATGTCACTCTCAGAAAAAAAGGTACAAAAGCTGTCACTGGGACAGTACCCTTCAAAAGGGTTCTAATATGTACCATTTAGGTACTAATATGTACACATTTGGTACCAATATGTACCTTTGAGGGACTTAAATGCACTCTTTAGGTACAAAGGTGTACCTTTTGAAAAGGTACCGCCACAGTGACAAGCTTTTGTACCTTTTTTTCTGAGAGTGTATCCGCCTCAGTTGAGCTCAGAAGTTATTTATGCAAATGTTTAGAGTTTATGCGCATCTTAAAACTCCGTCCGTCCAGCATTTTATTCATGCGATGTCCCAAAATGCACATAAATGAGTTGTATGGAAACATAGCTAGTGAGAGAACCAGCTCATGAGAGTTATTTGTGTGTGAATCGTTCTACACCGTTCGCTCTGTAAGTTTGTTTTTGTGAGCAGCCGGAGAAGAAAACACAATTATTTCAATTATGTATTCTTTCTCAGTGCCAGACTCTGTGTGTGATCATATTCATTGCTGACTGCGAGGACAATATCATTTCTATTGTTATGGCGCTGTAGATTATGCAGTTCACTTAATGTCTTTTATGAGGAAATTAATGAACTATTCCTCTCAATATTTGATGATGATGTAATCATAACAGTCTGGGTTTGTGGGTCATTTCTTATGTAAGTGTTAGGAATAGTGCATAGTAATGAATCTGGCTGGCTGTGGAGTTTGCTGCGCATGCATATGCCCTGATATCATTATGATGGTTTTTGTAGGACTTCTCCAGGAATTGTGCATTTAAAGTGATCATGACAAGGATTTTTCTATATGTTCCTTGAGGTTCACTTATGATAATGAAGATTTTATGTATATATGAAGATGTTTAAACTGGACGTGTCAAAGTGAACGCTCTTTCACTCTTCTGTTTGTCCTGTTGTCAAGCGTGTGTATACGCATCTGAATACTGTATCGGTGTAGACAGCGTCAGTCATTATAATGACTTCTGTTTGCTTTTGACGTGACGCTCACATCCAGTGAAGACAAATGTCAGCCGTTAAAGTCCCCCTGTGGTGAAAATCCAGCTTTTAATGTTGTTTAAATGTCTATGTGGTGTTTTTAATATGCTTTAAGTCACATTCAAGTGTAAGTTCATAAGTCGACAGCATTGCTGAGTATTTTGTGAACCAAAGACAGTCTCAAAAACACGCTTTGAAATCGCTGGTGTTTCTGACGTCACAAACTACCTTGTAACCAATCAGATCAACGTGTGATCGTCAACCAGTGGATCTCTGAGCTGAGTGAGTGAGTGGAGGCGGGGCTCATTTGCATAATCATAGAACCACGCATACTAAATGAGGGTGTCGAGTTACATTCAAGCTATTTTAAGGTATGAAGAAGGAAAAAAAGTTTAAATATGTCATTTTGGTGATCAAAGATGAGTTTTAAGGGATCAAATTATTGACTACAGGGGGACTTTAATATCAAGACGAGACGTTTTTGGAGCTTGATTAAAGGGTTGGTTCACCCAAAAATGAAAATTCTGTCGTTAATTATTCGCCCTCATGTCGTTCCAACCCCCGTAAGACTTTCGTTCATCTTCAGAACACAAATGAAGATCTTTTTGATGAAATCTGAGAGCTTTCTGTCCCTCCATTGACAGCTACACAACTACCACTTTCAAGCCCTAGAAAGTTAGTAAAGGCATCATTAAAGTAATACATGTGACTCCAGTGGTTTAACCTCAATTTTATGAAACGTCACGAGAACGTTTTTACCTTTCTCCGTCTTGAAAGTGGTAGTTGCGTAGACTGTCAATGGAGGGACAGAAAGCTCTCAGATTTCACCAAAAAGATCTTCATTTGTGTTCTGAAGATGAACGAATGACTTACAGGTTTGGAACGACATGAGAGTGAGTAATTAACGACAGAATTTTCATTTTTGGGTGAACTTATCATAACTAAATGCTTTGTTTATAAAGAGGAGGATGCTTTAAGCTATGGATGTTTTAAAGCGTAACTCTCGCCAAAATGCAACCTAGGCTCTTTTTGTGAATCTACCCGAGGCAAACTTTCGTTTAAAAGCATAATTAGGATGGAAACGCCACTTTTAAGTTTGACCGTATTTTCGTTTTCGGTCAAATTGCCTTGTGAATGGGAGTGAATGGGGCACGACTATGATAGCATCAAAATCTCTATTTTTAAAACACTAATGTGGCTCGACACAACATGAAACTGTGCTCTCAGTGTCACCAGAGGCTCTACACATGAACTCCAGCATTGAGAACAGTGTTTGTGTTCACAGAGTTTACTAAAAAGAAAGATTTTGAACAACTCACTGTGTTTCCGTCCGCCGGCATTCTGTCAGTCAAAAATAGTCGATCTCCGAATGCGCATGAACTGACTCTGAATTTTAGTATTGCTTCTTATATGAGGATCCTTTTTCAAATACAAGGTCAATATTGATTTTCACTAACGACAAAACAAGTAATTATCCGTGAATTTATATGGAACTGAACTTTAGGAGCTTTCCATCTTTACTCTCCTCCCTGTTACGTTGCTTTCGGAGATCGACTATTTTTGACTGTCAAAATGCCGGCGGACGGAAACACAGTGAGTTGTTCAAAATCTTTCTTTTTAGTAAACTCTGTGAACACAAACACTGTTCTCAATGCTGGAGTTCATGTGTAGAGCCTCTGGTGATACTGAGAGCACAGTTTCATGTTGTGTCGAGCCGCATTAGTGTTTTAAAAATAGCGATTTATGATGCTATCATAGTCGTGCCCCATTCACTCCCATTCACAAGGCAATTTGACCGAAAACGAAAATACGGTCAAACTTAAAAGTGGCGTTTCCATCCTAATTATGCTTTTACACGAAAGTTTGCCTCGGGGAGATTCACAAAAAGAGCCTAGGTTGCATTTTGGCGAGAGTTACACTTTAATGGTACAAAGACCTCTGATATATCAAGGCAAATTTGATTTCTTACATCATGACCCTTTAAAATGTTACGGATAATGTACATTTAACCAGCCATTGTTGCCAAATATACCTAGACAGGTGATGAGGATAATCCTCAAGGGTTTTGTTTTGCCATATCGACTGCACTGTGAAAAAATGATTAAAATCATTGCAATTGACTAGCGCTGCACGATTAATCATATCGCAATCGCGATGTCAAGCCTACGCGATTATATGACGCAAAATGCTGCGATTTTATATTAAATAAACAAATTAGCGCTGTTAACGCAATTAACGCAGCATCTGTTCATTTTGGGCATCCTTTGGCTAGTGTTACATGATCCCGCTCTTATTCATTCAAATGCTTTTAAACCATTCATGCACGATAAGACAAAAATGAACGCGCTGCCTGTGAATGTCCCGACTGTGACACACAGAAAGACTCAAAACAGCCCAGAATACAGTTCTCTTTCCAGCTTGAACGAACAATAACATACACAATTATGCCAAAATGTCTTTTTGTCGAGTATCTTCATAACATAAGAGTAGTCTTATGATGAACGTGAAGAGTTGTGACTCGTGAGAGAATGAGGCGCGTGTGAGATCCGCGTCTCTGCCAGCAGCGGCTGGTCTTAAAGGGACAGTACACAGTAGCCACTAATTATATCTGTCGCTAAAGTTAATCAAAGAACAAAGGGAACAGAGAAAAACACTCACTGCTCTTGACTAAAGAACTTTTTTCTTTAGGCAGATTATCACTAATCTGTGTGTGCATTTATTTTCCTTGAGAACCAAGCAAGTTAACTCATGAAACCATTTGTTTATTATATCGCAATCGCAATATTGACCTCAATTATCGCAATATGACATTTTTCCCAAATCGTGAAGCCCTAAAATTGACTTTTTTTTTGGTAATTTTGTAAATTACAACTCTTTGATCAACCACAGATGCCAATTTTTCTGTAAAAACAACTTTTTTTTCTTCTTTTTTTTACAGCATGGCTGTCCATTATCCTGTCATTATTTGCTAAATAAATAAAACAATGGAGATGAGCTGGAATTATTTGAATATGTGTAAAATAAGGACAAAATGAAAGACATGAAACCAGCACTGGTAGTCACCAGCATCAGTTCAGTGCTCATCACACACAAACGTTTAATAATTTAGTTTAACACTCTCCGTTCTCTCGTGAAAGGTTTATCCGTTATCGTTAAATCTATAAATCTTTCTGTGGAGATTTTGAATGCCACTGTGACGTTTGCGACCCTCTCGTGGAGCTCTTCGGAGAGTGTATCGGCGGATGAGAGTGTGTGTTGGGATGAGGGTGTTTAATGGGGCAGAAAGATGTGCATCTGTACTCTCCCTGAGCTCATTAACACTCCACGGCAGGAGCGTTTGCCTTTCGCTGTTGGAGTCGCAGCGAGATGTCAGAGACGGGACGTACCGGTGACTGATTTTATGTACTTGCGCGCTGAATAATGGTGTTAATACTCCTGGTCTGCGTTTAAAAGAGAAGACGCCTCGAGTATAAACCAAACGCAGTGTAAACAGTATAAACCAAACGTCCCTGCCAACAATCTTAGACACCTTCAACTCTGGCGGAGGATTTACACACTGAAATTAGAGAATGTGCTGTTTGTTCATGGAAACCAGTTTCTTTCTCTGCCTAATTTTCTTGTTTGTTCCGTGTTTTGTCTGATTGGTGGGAAATTAAAGATGCAAATTGACTTACGATTAAATTAAATTAAATAGTTGTCTGCAAACAATGTGAGCAAATATACGCTAATCTAACATGTAATGCTTTACAATAAGGTCTCATCTGTGTTATTATGGTTAGGGGTGCACCGATCCGATATTAGGATCGGATATCGGCCGCGATACTGATAAAATAGCTGGATCGGGGATCGGAAAAAATAACAGATCCACGGGCCGATCCAGGTTTTTTTTTTTTTTTTTTTTTTTTTTTTTGTCGTCGCAGTAGAACCTACGTCATTCGTCAGCTTCACGCGTGTCGCATGCTAGAAGCAACATGGAGCGAGCCAGAGGCCGTTTCTCAATACCAAGTACTCAAACTTCGGACTTGCGTCCTCCTTGGTAGTTCGGACTTGCCAAGTTCGACTCAGGAGAACGAACTCCCGAGGACGAGAGGACGCGAGTCCGGTTATTCTGCAAATGGAACAGCATGCGTTCTTGATCGCGTCACTCAGCTCGCTCTGGCTACTCCGGTAATCCCTTTATGTATATTTTAGCCAAAAATAAAACGAAGTATGTTATACAACACCACTCTGCCTCAAACATATTAATGAGACTAAACATATTAATGGCCACATAAATGTGGTTGAGGCAAACGCGTACATTGATTATCTTTACTGCATATTAACAACACCACGAAATATAAAACACAACCCTGCTTCTTTTTGTTTTCATTTTTAAAAATATGAAACATAATGATCATTAAAACTGACATTTAAATTTGCCATTGCTGATTAAGTGAGCATTCACAGGTCATGTTTGTGATGGTGGTGTGACACACATTACAATGTTTGGTTATTATTATTTGTGTGATCAAGTTGTTGTTCGACCAACTTTTCATTTTTTTATTCTCAGGTTCAGCTGCTAAGTTGCATTTTAAATTCCTGTTGCAGGACTTTGCACTTTATATTTTTACATGTTTAGAATTTTTGGAAACACAGTTTTTTTGTTTCCACCGCTACATTTTAATTTGATTTTTTTTACATTTATTTAAAGAAGTTTGATTATATTCTATTTTCGATTTGAATGCACAATTGTTTTTTAAATAAATAAGAATACAACACATTACATACATCTGTTATTTTGTCTTAGTTATGTTTAGTTAGTAAAGTCTTGTGCCTTTAGTCTCTTCAAGGAAGGTATAAGGTGGAAGGTATACAGTTTATTATTAATTCAACTATAGTATCGGATCGGTATCGGGTATCGACAGATACACAAAGCCCAGGCATCGGTATCGGTATCGGGACTGAAAAAGTCGGATCGGTGCACCCCTAATTATGGTATTATTTATGGTATTTATTGACGTTTTATATTAGCTTCCATTTTCAGTTTTTGTATTTTATTTTATCTCAGTTTGAGTCATTTTAGTACTTATTAAACGTATTTATTTCAGTTAGCTGCCAATTTTCCTTAAATTTAAGTTTGAGTTTTTCCATCTAATATTTATGCTTAATTATATTCCAGCTTTAATTTAATTGCACAAAACGAAACTGTTAATAGCTTTAGTTTTAGTAAACAATAATTAGAGAGATCATGTGACACTGAAGACTGGAGTAATGATGCTGAAAATTCAGCTTTGATCGCAGGAATAAATTACAGATTAACAATATATTCACCTAGAAAACAAGTTATTTTCAATTGCAATAATATTTTTACAATATTCGCTTTTTACCGTATTTTTTATCCAATAAATGCAGCCTTGGTGAGCAGAAGAGACTTCAAAGACTTTTCAGCATTAGTTTCAATATGCATGTATCTTAAACACACACACACACACACACACACACACACTCTTCTCACCCCGTACACCAGCTCCCCAACCATGCCGTTCCAGATCTTCGTCTCTGGATCCCTGGCTCCGTACTTCCCATCCGGAACAATGGAGATCTTGTACTTGATTCCAATGTGCTTGGCGATCTCGGACGCCAGATCCACGCAGTATCCTTCAAACTGGTCGTTCCCTTCATACATCTCCCAGTTCTTCTTATACATCACGTACGGTCCTTCCTAAACACACACGGCACACACACACACACACACACACACACGCACGCGCACAGAGAGAGGTGGGTAGGGATGGTCAAGCTGACCTCAGAATTAAACTGTATTATTGATTACACTTTTAAAAATGAAGGTTCTTTGGAACATTGGAACTTTGGAACACCAACTTCTTATTACACTTTTAAAAATGAAGGTTCTTTGGAACATTGGAACATCAACTTCTTATTACACATTTAAAAATGACAGTTCTTTGGAACATCGGAACTTTGGAACACCAACTTCTTATTACACTTTTAAAAATGAAGGTTCTTTGGAACATTGGAACTTTTAAAACACCAACTTCTTATTACACTTTTAAAAATAAAGGTTCTTAGAGATTAAAAAGTCTGTTTCATTATAGTTTCTTCACATCAGTGTTCTGGTTTTTAGATTCTTTACTAGTATAGATGGTTATCTAAAATGTTATATAATAAAATTCCATTTATTATTCAATTTAGTAACTAGTAAATTAATACTCACTCATAAACATCACATGAGTTTGTTGGGATATACATTATACATACATGAATGTGTGTTCCCTAAATGCAGTGTACTTACTAGTACTCTTGTGTAGGACACTCATTATGGGGCCATGAATGACCAACAAGATTACCACTAGAAATCAAAACATTTATTTGAACGATTTCAACACATTTATACAACTGTCTGTGAGAATTATGAGGACATAATGCAAAACACTGATTTCATTAAAACCATTAGAGTGCAGTCACTATAATCAACTGGTCAATGATGATCAAATTATATAATTAGAGCAAATTACATTAAACAAGTTCTTATTAAAAAAAAAATAAAGAGAACATCTCTATCATTCAAAACATTAAAGCACCGTTCAGACACACAAACAACACTGTAAATGTCAAAGTACATTCATTTGACAGTCAAATATTTTACAGTGATTATACATAGTTTTACATGTTCTTTCAGTCGCCACATTTTCTTTCTCTTTGATATGGAAACTCATTCCTCTGGATATGAAGGCACATGAGAGCAGAATGTAAACATGATGTTTTAAGAATAAGTTAACAAAGTAAGTTTAAGAAAAGGTTTTTTAGTTTATGGATCGCATGTGTGGTGTACTGATACTGTCGGAAACAATTTCTTCTTGCCCCTTATTGTGTATAAATAGACGAAAAGTGTGTTTCGAATGAGTATACTTGAACTAGTATACTTTAAACAAATTATTAATTTCTATATTTACTTAATATACTGAACAAAATTGTGTTTGGAGTAAATATACTGTGATTTCTTTTTAAATAAATGATATATATATATTTACTAGTACATTTAGAAATAAATATGTTTTTACTGAACAAGAAGTGTTAAGTTAAACATTAAATATACTTGTAATTTATTTTTAAATTAATGATTAATGTAAATATTTACTAGCAAATTAATAATTTATTTAAAACAAAAATAAAGTATATTTACTGAACAAAAGGTGTATTTGTAGTAAATATACGTGTGATTTATTTTTAAATAAATGTATATATTTACTAGAAAATATATATATAAATGAATAATTTTATTTAAAAATAAAATACAAGTATATTTACTGAACTAAAAGTGTTTGGAGTAAACGTACTTGTGATTTTTAGTTTTAAATAAATTGTTAATTTTTATATTTAGCAATAATTATATATTTATTACCACACAAAAAGTTTAAAATAAATATACTTGTCATTTCTTTTTACATATTTACTAGTCAATATATAAATATATGACGGAAGAATAGAAGAAAAGTGGAAAGCACTGCAAATTAAAACGATAACACATTATACTATACATGAGACTGGCACTAATTGCTTTTATCTGTGGTTATTGATGTCACCGATGCTGTTCATTAGATATAGATATCCAAAAATGACTTTTGTAGGGGAGAGCGGGCCACAAAGTAACGCTTTTTGACTTTCTCAGTTTGTGTAAATCTACTTAGGGTTCAGAATATTTATTTTTTCCCACATTAATTTCCCACATGTCTAGTACAATTATGTGGTTTTGTTTTATTAATACAGTATATACTTTTTTCTTGATATACCCCGAAAGAATGGAAGTGAAATGTGACAACATGCCCCACAGGTGGGGTACATTGTAACATGACCATATGACAGCTTAAAATGCTATATGATCTCAAACTAAAATATTTTCTCAATAAAATACAATTATTAACTTTTTTTGCCATTTTTTTTTAATAATTAAATATAAACTCATTTTTGAGTTTTGACTACAAACACAGGAAAACTCAGCTATTCAACATAGTTCAAAACATATTAATAATTAGTAATTTCTGAACATTGACTCTCAGTCTTTATTCACCTTTTTGTCATGTTTTCTCAATAGAATTAAAAAAAGTATAGACTAGAACAGCGTATTTCTAATAGGGGCACATTGTAACGCAGTGTGACAACATGCCCCTCGTGCACAACTGGGATTTAAGCCCTGCTAGTGTCTTCTGCTAGTTATACCATTAAATAACATCTTGGAGATTAAAATAATATCAGATTTGTCTAATTTTAAATAAACACAAAAAATAGAGATGAAAAATTAGTTTAAGTAAGAAATTTACTTTTGCTATGGTTTAATAAATGTCTATGGATATCTTCCAAACAAAATTGAATTTTGGCACAATTCTTTCTCTATATAGTGTTGATATGGCCACTAGTAAATGCACCAAGTTTTGTCATGCTGGCATGTGTGGAAGTATTTAAAACAAGTGTGTTACAACTAGCCCCGTGTTACGTTGTGCCCCGCGCTCCCCTAGTGCTTTATAGCCACTTTTGTATTATGCATATAGATGCTAAACATTTCGGGCTCTATCTCGCACCCGGCGCAATTGACTTTGTACACCGACGTGTTTCATTCCTATTTTGCACCCGACGCACAGCGGACTTTTCCCTCCACAGACGCACGCCGGTAAATTAGGGAATGAACTTGCGCTCCCGGGGGCGGTTCAGCGAAAAGAGGAGGCGTGTTCCGGCGCAAAGGTTCCCTGGTGCTATTTTGCAGTTTCAGAAAACAATTCCTCCACATACCAGGAGAAACCTAGCCTAAAGTCAGTGGCGCGTTGCGCATGTTATTCATATGATATTTTAAGGGCGCATGCTTGGCCATAGTGTAGCGTGTGCACATACACTTTGATTTTCTCATCTACACAGAAGCAGCAGTTTTCATTTTTGCAAATCATAGGCTACATAATTACAAGGAAAAATATTCCACACGAGGGAAATCATTGTTGTGTCCATGAAGATGTGAAAAATAGTCATAAATCTAGCTTACACATTTACCCAAATGATTATACGCCTGTTTAACCAAAGCTAATTTGGGTGTGTTTCTCCATCCCCAATGTCACTTCTCTGTGTTTTACGGCCCTGACGAGAGCGTCGGTCTCCTCGGCTGTGAACCACTCCTGTCGTGCGCCTGGCAAATCCGCCGTTATAATAGCAATCCGCCATGGAACAAGCACGCCTGCTCTTAAAGGGAATGTGAGATGACGCTCTGATTGGTTTATTTCACGTTACGCCCAAACCACACCTATGAGTAATGAAGCTGCTTCAGACCAACCCATTTCAGATTTACGTCGGGCGCAAGAGTCATTTATCCCGCCGGTATAATAGCAACAGCACCCGAGATCCGCCCACAAAGTTACTTGCGTTTCGCGTTTGATACTTGCGTTTAAATAGGGCCCTTCATGTTCCACAGAAGAAAGTAAGTCACACGGTTTGGAACGGCATGACGGCGAGTAAAAGACGATTGCATTTTCATGTAAAAAATGAACGATTCCTTTTAAGGTGGAATATTCCTCTAATGGGTCGGTTGAACTCTGAACGGGGAGATGAACTGAATTATGACTGAATAATTCCACTGAAACAGTCTCTAACGGCGGTCCGCTTCTCTTCCAGGTGAAAAGGACATTAATGTGAGAAAAGAGAATGAATGTGTGTGTGACTGGAACGGCTTATTCTCGTGATCTCACAGGCTTCAGTGTAGATAAATATGTTCCTGTCTGCAGGCGTGGAGTTAATGAACGTTACATTGAAGAAACACGCCTCACATCTCCTCGGCCTGGAGTTACACTAATTACAGCTATCAGTTACTCAGCAATCTCTCTCTCTCTCTCTCTCTCTCTCTCTCTCTCTCTCTCTCTCTCTCTCTCTCTCTCTCTGCCTGAAGCCCACTTCCCACCCATCAAACACACACACACACACACACACACACTGCCTATCTATCACAAACACATCTGGATGTGTTGCTTATGCATGGAGATATGCTTCTCTGCATCTGTCGCACTCACGCTCGATCGACTCGAGGACTCTCATCGGATTAATTAACGTGTCTATTTGTGGTAAAAATCGCCTCGTTTGTTTGTGCTCGCATTGTGTAATTACACAGTCCTCGTTTGAAATGCCATTCGCAACCAATTCTGCTAATATAACGCAACGGATGTGTTTAATGAGGAACAAAATGTTTTATTTATTCAGAGTTAACGTGGCTGTGTAAAGTGTGCGCCTCATATCAGATTGGCTCGGTGTGAGTTTGCAGTGCATTGTGGGAGATCTGAAACGCCAGTGGCGAACACTGTTAAGAAAGGAGAAATGTGGAGGCTGAAGGTCAAGCTCATCTCCATGTGTCCCAGTGGTGATTTATTATTTTTCAAATGTATCATTATTTGCTGTTATTGCCATAACCTTTTTTAAAAAATTTTATTAAGGTTAACCAGCATTAAATTGGCAAGATGTTAGAAAGTCTGCATTAAAACAACAGTAAACTAACACACAGATTCCCTTATTACCCCTTCGACCTTAAATATTTATTTATATAACTATTTATATTATAGATATATAAGTCCCCATGAGATTTGAAGTTCATATTCTAATATTGTGCATGTAATTACCATAATTTTGAAATGACAAAACGTGACTTTCTACACGTCTGCCGCACCATTATCAAGTACAAGTAGGTTATATAAGCTTATAAATCATAATTACGAGCTCTACTACGACGACGTGAAACCTTGTAATTAAGCTAATTACAATATGCGCGCGCACACCTACAGTACAGTCACATGACATGAAGGTAAACCATCTTTTTAGGTGTTTTTGTTTATTATTTTTTTAATTATTCTAATTTTACATTTTTACAATTTAATTTAGGAATTAATTATTTTTAGTTTCATTGTTGTGAATAAAAAGTGTTAGAATAAATATACTTTTCATTCAGTAAATAAACTTGTAAGTTTTTCTCAAATAAATCATATTTACTGAATGAAAATTACTTACATATTTTTTTAAATGCAAGAAAAAAGTGCCTATTTATATATTTTTATTAGTAAATATGATCAATAAACTACAAGTATATTTACAGAACGAAAAGTTTTTAGAGTAAATATACAGACAAAAAAAAGAATACCTAAATATATATTTACTAGTAAATATAAAAACATAGTAGAAGTGAAAGAATAGACGGCAAGTGTGCAGCACTGCAAATTATACAAATATGAAAGTAAACTATTATTTTGAAACTGTAACACAGAAAAAAGTGCCTATTTATATTTTTATTAGTAAATAGGATCAATAAACTAAAAGCATATTTACAGAACGAAAAAGTTTTTAGAGTTTTTAGAGATAAAAATATGAAAGTCAACTGTTATTTTGAAACTATAACACCTTTCTATAGTTGAACTACCATTTTAGTTCAGAACTGATTTTTTTCCATCAACTCATGAACCCGGTTTGCGAAACCCTGGCCTATAAAACTGATTATTTGGCTATTTGGCTATTGGTTAATATTAGCCAATAAATCTAAAGAACATCAGCTGAAAAGTACATCTGTTTCAGAGGTTGTAAAAGTTTTGATTTACATTTTGATGAAGGGATATTACAGTAAACAGGTGAACTTTGATTCCATGTTTACATTTTCAGCAGAGTTTAGTATCTGTTAAACATTAGTTAAAAATCAAGCCGTTTTATCTCAGCTGTTTAGTTTTCTGCACTTAAGTCTGATAATCCATACACACACGCACACACTCTCTCTGACACACACACATGCGCGGGCGCGCGCGCACACACTCTCTCTCTCTCTCTCTCTCTCTCTCTCTCTCTCTCTCTCTCTCTCTCTCTCTCTCTCTCTCTCTCTCTCTCTCTCTCTCTCTCTCTCTCTCTCTCTCTCTCACAGTCACACACACGCACACACGCTCACATATACGCATGCATGCGCACACACACACACACACTCCCACCCACACACACTTAAGCCACTATATGTGTAACCAAGGATGGCATCCACACCAGAAGCGAGAGAGAGAGAGAGAGAGAGAGATCAGGCCTTTATATTCTTTGTAAAATAGCTGTGACTTGGCGTAAAAAACTATTTCGGGGTTCTGTCACTGTGACTCTGTACACACTCGCTGCTTCCCGAAGGCTGTATTTGGAAATGAGATTCAATAAGGTGTCACAAACGTTAAACTAATGTGCTTGAGAAGTTTTGGAGGGAACTGTGAATCCAACAGGATTCAGGCATTAAAGTGAACATTACGACATCTACATTATACGGTTCGAGTGATCCCATACAGTTTATTGTCTCCCGAGTGGCACAGATCGGATGTGACCCACGAACGTGTAGGCAGGGAAAAAAAGCGGATATTCTCAGATCGCTTTCAGGCTTCATTCATATGTGGAAACCTGAAATGAATCGGATACGTGCATGTGTGTCTGCCATGCCAGCGGAGACATCGGATATCACCTCAACCGCGATCACATGACTCTATTCAGTGGCGCAATGGAGGACGAAGGCTCGACCCAATGCTTTTCTGGCCTTTAAAGATGGCGCTGAATTTCATTTCGTCTTCGTCCATTGCAAATCGCACTGTTTTTACTTCCTTTCCAGCCTAAGCTTTTCCGGGTCAGTACATCTACCTTTAGTTACGCCAAGTGTGTCGGATATATCGAGATCTGCAGTGTAAATGCGACCTAAGATTCAGTGTCAGTTCAGTTTTGAATGATGTATGATCCAGATTAATATACACACATGCTGGCAATTCAAAGTTTCAGGGCAATTTTGTTAGGCGATCATATCATTGTCACGTGAATTTCAGCTAAGAGACCGTTTGCTCCAGGGTTATTATCATTAACTATAACTAAAACCATAAAAAAAAGAAAAAATTATTTAAAATAAAATATTATCAAACTTAAACTTATTTTATTTCGCTAGTTGCCTATAGGTATCATTTCTCATTTTCTTTTACTTTAACCTAAAATAACAATAAAATAAAAGTAACAATAAGCACTATATAGGCATATACAAAAACCAAACTTCTTTGAAAAACACAACAAAAATATTAAAATGAACTAGAATGAAAACGGTAAATAAATGAATTAAAATCTTAAACCATAACATGAACTATAACAGAATATCAGTGATACTGGAATAACCACAGTGTGATGAAGATCATCCTGGAGTCTCCATAAACACGGAAAACACTCCTCAGGGAACCAGACCTCCACGAAACACAATCCTCTGATGTTCCTCAGGACATTTAAAGGCAACATAAAATCCATAAAGTGCCACAATGCTCCATCATTTTAGAGTGAATAATAATATTTTATGGTTTAGGGTTTGATTGAATCGTTTGCTATGATATTATTGGTTAATTTATTTTTTATTTTTTTACCCATGCGACTATATGGTTATCTCAGCAGAAAAGTCAATGAAGTTATTAAATTTTGATGAAAGATTTAGAAATGTTTTTTTTCTTTAGAATAACGTGCACTAAAAATTGTGACAGCATTTATCAAAAAAATTTAATAAAATACAGTTAGTTTTTAAAATGTTCCTGGTTTCATATGTATTTAACTGCTGTAATATTAAATATTTCTAAGTAAAGCTGAATATAATGAATGTTAGGGCTTGATTTAATTTGATCTGGATTTTATTTTTTATTGCTATTAGTGATGCATGATATATCGCCCATCCTATCGGTATCGGCAGATATTTCATACAAAATATATATTTTAATGTTATCGTTATCGGCCAGTTAAGTAAATTAGGGCGATTATATTGCAGCCGATAAATATTAAATAATGTATTATTTCCTTCAACTGAGACTTTTGTTTTTGTAATCAGGCTCTCTAAAATTATATAACAATTTATATTTGATTTATAGTCCAATATATCGGTTATCGGCTTTCAAATGTAAAGAATTATCGGTTATCGGTCTCAGACAAAATGTTAATATCGGTGCATCCCTAATTGCTATTATTGGTTTGTATCAATGACCTTTTTTAGCAAGAAAGTGGTTGCATAGGTGGAGAAAATTATTACATTTAAAGATGATAAAAACAGACGGTTTTTATAGTATAGAATATAGTATCATGCACAATGAGAGCAGGGACATTTGTTGAGAAAGAAACTTGGGTCAGTTTCGATTTTCATGATGCATTTAAATGTCAACTGAGTAATTCATAAAGCAAGGGCAGGCAGTCACAAAAAGACAAAACGAAATACCCACAAAGCTGCTTTTTACACCCTTAGCCTTGCACCTCGGGTACGTGGGGTGAATGTTAGTGAATGTTTAACGCTGCAGTCCCAGCTGAAGGAGTGAGTGAAAACAGCTGAATCATGCACTATCTCTGATGTCTCACGGCTGTCTCGTCCTCTTCTCTCTGCTCAGTGTCTGAACAGCGGATTCTTTAGCAGTGACGGAAACGATGATGATCCTGCAGAGGTAAAATTCTCCATCGCCTTAAAAAGCGCACGGCAGAAAAGAAAAGAGAGAAAAGGAGAAAGAGAGAGAGAGAGAGAGAGAGAGAGAGAGGAGGAGCCTGCTAAGGTATAATTGTCTAGCGCTCTTATTCCCTATTTAAACCCTTACAGAATTCACCACAGTAATCATAGTGTCCGCCAAAATACCAAATAAAATTATTTTACAGCACTTAAAATTCAGCTCAAAATACTGAATATACAAACTTTTTGAAAAATAGACATAAAAAAACAATAATGACATTAAAATATTAAAGCTTAACACTGTTTTTGGATTGGATTTGCTGTTTATTAATATTTGTATTTATGTTCTACCTTCTTTTAATTCTGAATTCTGATTTTTTTTTTTAAAAAGACTAAAAACACTGACGTAAAAGATTGACAATTAAAGCTTAGCATAAAAAAGAAGCAAGAAAAAGTATGCAATTTCTTATCTTAATATGTTCTATTTTCTTTTAATTCTACAATGTTGAGATTTTCATTAAAAACAGTGACTGAAAAAGTAGGGTTGCGAATCAAAAACCGATTCCAGTTCTGGAATTGGATACTTGTTATAAAATAAAACTTTTGATTCCACTTATCGATTTGTGTCTGTGCGCGTTTTAACGTGGTTTTAAACCATTCAAGCCAAAGAAGACACGAAAGAAAACTCAATTCAGTACATGAATACTGAACTGACTCTGAATGAAGAAGTGCACACAAAACGATGTCAAAATATCCTCGTAAACGCAGTCAGCTGTGTCTGAAGTTGAGAAAGAAAACGCACGTGTAACAGTATATTGGATCCGTGCAGCTCTTAAAGTGACAGCAGCCTAATAAACCTGCTGTCGTCTGTGTCATTACTGTTAATCAAAGAACAGAAGAAACAGAAAATCACTCACTGGTCTTGACTTATGTAACTTTTATAATAAGCATTAATCTATATTTTATTTATAAAAGGAAAACAGTTATTTTACTTAATTTTACTTTTTGATTTCAATTTCTGACCTTTGTTCAGTTGTATTTATTTGTGCTATAGTTAATTTGCTTATTTGTTCTTATTGTATTTAATCTAATTAATCTTAATAAAATTAATTTAATCTAATCGAATTAATATTAGTTAGTCTAGTTTATTAGTTAGTGTTCTTTAGCCTGCTGATTTTTGCTCATAGTACTCAGCTGCAACAGAATGTTTTGCAAAAAGCCAGAATAAATATGTTTGGTATCTAAATGTTTGACTCCTTCTTCTTTCTTTCTTTTTTTTTTCTTCTTTTTTGCATATTTGAATCGAAAAATCGATAATCAGAATTGGAATCAGAATTGCTAAATTTCAAACAATATCCAATCCTACTGAAAAGATTTGCTCAGATGCCTCTTTTCTAAAATATGAACTGCTAATTTCAGCTGCTAAAAGGCTCTGAATTTTTAGGGCTTTAATACTGGTGTCTTTCTAATCGATTTTTAGCTTTGGGCTTCAAACTGTAGGAGATTCTCTATTGGAGAATCAGAGGTCAGATAGCGACTCAACTTTTTTTGTTAATTCCCCCTGACTTTGAAGCAACTTTTAGCTAGTTTGAAATAACCTGAGCCTGTACGTGGGCAGCTCTCATGGTCTTGGCAGTGACCAGTGAGCTTCTTCTGTGCGTGATATGGCATTCCTGGAGCTTAAAACAGTAGAGTCAAGGTCATGGGCTCCATTGCCAGAGAATGCATGAATGCAACGCAAGTTCCTTTGGGTTAAAAGCGTCTACCAAATGCATTAATGTAAATGTAAACGTTCTCAGGCTTAAGAATTGACATCGAATGCAAAGTCACATAGCGCATCTGAACACTCATCTATACATTTGTTCTATTATAATTGCTTGCATGGTGCTCCTGTTCGTATTTCAGCAATCCGTGACAGAATAGGATGGAAATGTCACAGGCACTCTTTCAGTCTGTCATCTCATCCATTATTAATCGCTGAATGTGACAGACTTTCGACGTTTCAGCAAAAGCAGTCGGTAGGTGTGACACCGCTGACCAAAATCAAGATGTTTTTAGTCAGCTAGTGGGGTGTGTCCTTAATAACTATGCTGATTTGTTGGAATCTATGGTTACTGTGGCGCATTTTTTAAGGGAAATTAAAACATCAACCTAATACTCATTTGAAAACTTCTATCTTCAGTGTAACCCCCTTGTTCCCTTATCTATGGCATAACTGATGAGTTTAACATGATAAATGAACTATTGCACCATCAGCTCTCTCTCTTTCTCTCTTTCACTGGCTCGCTTTCTTTCCTTGCTTCTCTCACCAATACAGTCAGCAAGCAAGTTTTATCCAAGTATGTCTAACTGATGGAATATGTCCTGCTCCCTCTAGATGGCGCTATGTGTGTAAGACTGCAGATGTTGGTGGTTGTGAGTACATTACCATTATAGTCGTGACGATAACCGTCCTGTTCTCCATAGCGGAGTCGTTGCCCATCGATAGCTCATTCTGGACCAAGACCAATTTATCCAGGTCGTTCCAGTAACCGATCTGCAGATGATAGACGACTGGGTAATCAATCCAGTGTGTGTGTGTGGGCTTCTGGGTGAATTTACGGATACATATCTGTATAAATGTTGCTTGTGTGTGTCTAAATGCATGAAATTGTGTGTCTGACCTTGCGGGGGCCGTTACTCTTTAGCTCAAAGACGTCCATGGTGTAGTTGACTCTGCGTCCATAATGATCAAACTGGATATTCCCAGTGAGACCATGGATTCTCACCTTTACATACACAAACACACACACACACACAAAGAAGTATTAGTAAGACAGTTACACACATCACTTTTGGTAAGCATGGAACAAAAAGTATCATTTATAGCTATTTATTTTGCTGAGTTGATAAAACCTTTAAGATGAGTTAAAAGTAGTGTCAGAGTGATTAAACCACTTTGATAGCTAATTTATGCAACATCCTTTGCATCTCGCAGTTTTAAAGCCCCCATGAAGTTCCGCCAAGTCCTCTCTGTCATACAGAGTCCCGCCCACTCTCACCTTTCAAGGAAAGCCCCGCCCACTCCCACCTGCGTATAGTCCCGCCCACTCTTACCTCACTTTCACCTGTCATAGACAGCACCCGTTCAGTCTTACCTGTCAGACAGCATCTTGCCCAGCCTCACCCATTATGTTGAGTCCTTCCCACTCCCACCTGTTGTACAGACTCCTGTCCACACTGACATTTCAGACAGCATCCTGCAGTCTTACCTGTCTTAGAGCCCATCCACTCCCACCTGTCCCACCCACACTCACCTTTCAGACAGTGTCCTGCCCAGTCTCACCTGTAGAGTCATGCCCACTGTTACCTGTTACAATAGTTCTTTGTATGTAGTATGAGTGTGTGTAGTATGAGTGTAATCTGGATGTACCACATTCATATACCACATTTCAGAATCTCACCGGATAAAGGTCATCAGGTACTTATGCCAACTCTCTTATGAGTACTGTAAATTCGGACATACTACTTTTTAGGGTTGGGCGGTATTACGGTAATATCGGATACCGCGGGATCTTAAAATAGCACCGGTATCAGTTTCAATACCGTCATTACCGGCACTTATATAGCCTATAATATATATAATTTATTTATTGCCTAAAAAATGCTTACGTGTGGTTGCAGTTTGGCAATATTTCTGGTTCCAACCGAATGAGAAGGGAGAGGCGGTAAATACTGACGAGGCAATTTGTAAATTGTGCAATAAAAAGGTGACCGCGAGAGATGTAAACACCTCCTCTAACCTAATGTCGCATCTCCGAAACAACCGCCCACTCACTGCTGCCAGGATACATAAGCGCATTAGGTTTCGTAATTTGTTAAAATATTATAATGTTATTTTTTCCATCTTTGTTGATTATGAAAAGTGAACAGCACAAATAAGATGGGATGCATCGGGAGTCAGACGATTTGACCACTTCAATAAATTTAGTTTTGTAAAAGGCCTCTTTAAAACGAATTTCGTTTTGTATAAATTGTATCTAAATTTTTATAAAGTTTTCATCAACCAAAATTGCCTGGATTTAATATAATCATGACATGATGGGCATGCCGCTGTCACTTGCATTGAAATCTCATAAAAAAGGCTATGCCTCACAGACATGACAAATAAATAAAGCTTGAAATTTCTTTAAACGAAACAATTAAAAACGAAAGAAATAGGCAACTCACTGATTAGGCTAAGTAATCCATGATGTGCATTTCTCTCGTTCATACGGAGATGGCGATCGTCAGTTTCTTTAAACGAAACAATTCAAAACGAAAGAAATAGGCAACTCACTGATTAGGCTGAGTAATCCATGATGTGCATTTCTCTCGTTCATACGGAGATGCGATCGTCAATTTCAGTAAACGAAACCATTCAAAACGAAAAGAAATATAGTCTGATTAATCAATGGTGTGCATTTCTCTCTAGGCGCGTTCATACAGAGATGGCGATCGTCAGTTTCTTTAAACAAAACAATTCAAAACGAAAGAAATAGGCTACTACTCACTGATTAGGCTAAGTAGCCTAATCCACGATGTGCATTTCTCTCTAGGCGCACGTGATACGGAGATGCGATCGTCAATTTCAGTAAACGAAACCATTCAAAACGAAAATAAATAGACTACTCTCTGTAATCCATGATGTGCATGTCTCTCTATAGCGTTCAGATGCCGATCGTCAATTTCTTTAAACGAAACAATTCAAAACGAAAAGAAAAAGGCCACTCTCTGATTGTGTAATGATGTGCATTTCTCTCTATAGGCGCGTTCACTACAGAGATGCGATCGTCAACTTCCATCTTTGCAGAAAAGTTTTATTAATAAAAATCAATGGACACGCGTCACCGGATTACAAAGGCACTTCTTGCTTGTTGCACGCACACTACACAGATATTATGTTGAATAATGGTGGGCTCCGGCTCATAATAACAGTTAATGCCGTCGGCCTGACTCAGACACAACGTGCAGGGGTTGGGCTTGATTTTTTTGTTGTTGTTTTTTTGTCCGATCTGGCATTCAGTTTCTGAACGGTGTAGGCACAAGCCAACAGTTTGGTGACGCCGTCTGAGCCCATTATGTCATAATTTTTAATTAGTCACGGTAATACCGTATACCCCGGTAAAATAGGGAGGCGGTTTGATGGTTTCAAAATTCGAATACCGCCCAAGCCTACTACTTTTGTCACATACTGTTTCTCGTCTACTGTATAGTAAGGAAGTATGCGATTTCGGATGCAGCCATTAGCCGCGTTTCCACTGTCGGGCCAGGGCCGGGCCAGGGCTTTAAACGGGCCGTGCCGGGCTAATAGCCTCGGGCCAATAGCACCGGGCATGCGTTTCCACTGTCGGGCCAGGAGCTCCCCAACGCTTCACTAAAACACGCCCGTAACACGCCTCTCTGGGACAACGTCACACTAACCCATCATTTCACCAACAAATGGAAGTTTTATCAGAAAACTAATCAGAAATCACTGGAAACAGCGTTGAAAACAAACACGATAAAAGCGGCCGTTTGCTAGCTTTTTTGTTTGTTTGTTTAGCAGCTACTTGAATATTTAAAACCCAAGCATCGATGTTTTACCACAGGTTTACAATAAAAAGTGATACATTGATCATAATGAATTAATTTATGTAAAAATTATGTAAAAATTGCACATTAGTCACGCAGAAATAAATTACCGTTAGGTCTATTTCACAAAAGAAAGAGGACACACTTACTTTTTCAGTCGCGTCTGTTTCTTTATCTGGTAACTTAGTTACAGGACATATTTACATCACATTTAGACAAAATTATAATTTCTACAAATATATGCCATACGACCTGAGGAGCTTTAGCACTCTCTCGACTCCCATACAGATATTTTCAGTCAGAAAAAAGTTACTTTATTTTTTGATAGTCCGTTTTAAAGAGACGAGACGTAGGCTATGACAGATAAAATAAAAACATGACTGTGATAGCCTTTAAGATTGGTCTGATTTCTTCAAGCGTTCGCTATGTTGTTTTTTTTTACTATGCGTATCTTCAAGCGTTTACTATGTTTACTATGGTAACGGCTAGCGCGCATAGTCTTTTGCATCACAAACAGAAGGCATTCAAACATGAACGCGATTTAAATTATTTTATTTTTAAGTCTTAAATGCTGACAGAATCATCCGGCGCTGCCGTCTCCCAACGGTAAACTCCTCCTCTGTTGGTAACCACTCCTCTAGCCCGAGCTGGCCCAAGGTATTCGACGGGCCAGAAATCCTGGCCGTTGGCCCCGAGTAAGCCCCGATCAAGCCCCGGAAGTGACAGTGGAAACGCGACTGGCCCTGGCACGCACTAGCACGGCCCGGCCCTGGCCCGACAGTGGAAACGCGGCTAATGTCACCATTAATACAGAGTCCCACCCACTCTCACCTGTCGTACAGATTCCCGCCCACTTTCACCTGTCGTACAGATTCCCGCCCACTCTCACCTGTCGTACAGATTCCCGCCCACTTTCACCTGTCGTACAGATTCCCGCCCACTTTCACCTGTCGTACAGATTCCCTCCCACTCTCACCTGTCGTACAGAGTCCCGCCCACTCCCACCTGTCATACAGATTCCCTCCCACTCTCACCTGTCGTACAGAGTCCCGCCCACTCCCACCTGTCATACAGATTCCCTCCCACTCCCACCTGTCGTACAGAGTCCCGCCCACTATCACCTGTCGTACAGATTCCCGCCCACTTTCACCTGTCGTACAGAGTCCCGCCCACTCCCACCTGTCGTACAGAGTCCCGCCCACTTTCACCTGTCGTACAGAGTCCCGCCCACTCCCACCTGTCGTACAGAGTCCCGCCCACTTTCACCTGTCGTACAGATTCCCGCCCACTCTCACCTGTCGTACAGAGTCCCTCCCACTCCCACCTGTTGTACAGATTCCCTCCCACTCTCACCTGTCGTACAGATTCCCTCCCACTCTCACCTGTCGTACAGATTCCCTCCCACTCCCACCTGTCGTACAGATTCCCTCCCACTCTCACCTGTCATACAGATTCCCGCCCACTCCCACCTGTCGTACAGAGTCCCTCCCACTCTCACCTGTCGTACAGAGTCCCTCCCACTCCCACCTGTCGTACAGATTCCCTCCCACTCCAACCTGTCGTACAGATTCCCTCCCAATCCCACCTGTATACAGAGTCCCTCCCACTCACACCTGTCGTACAGATTCCCTCCCACTCACACCTGTCATACAAAGTCCGCCCACTCCCACCTGTCGAACAGATTCCCTCCCACTCCCACCTGTCATTCAGATTCCCGCCCACTCCCACCTGTTGTACAGAGTCCCTCCCACTCTCACCTGTCGTACAGAGTCCCTCCCACTCCCACCTGTCGTACAGAGTCCCTCCCACTCCCACCTGTCGTACAGAGTCCCTCCCACTCCCACCTGTCGTACAGATTCCCTCCCACTCCCACCTGTCATTCAGATTCCCGCCCACTCTCACCTGTTGCACAGATTCCCTCCCACTCTCACCTGTCATACAAAGTCCGCCCACTCCCACCTGTCGAACAGATTCCCTCCCACTCCCACCTGTCATTCAGATTCCCTCCCACTCCCACCTGTCGTACAGATTCCCTCCCACTCCCACCTGTCATTCAGATTCCCGCCCACTCTCACCTGTCATACAAAGTCCGCCCACTCCCACCTGTCGAACAGATTCCCTCCCACTCCCACCTGTCATTCAGATTCCCGCCCACTCTCACCTGTCATACAGATTCCCTCCCACTTCCACCTGTCGAACAGATTCCCTCCCACTCCCACCTGTCGAACAGATTCCCGCCCACTCCCACCTGTCATACAGATTCCCGCCCACTCTCACCTGGCTCACAGCATCCCATCAGCTCTCATCTGTCTTCCACAATCCCACCCGCTCTCACCTGTTTCAGAGTTCGTTCCATGTCGATGCCCTGATTCCAAGGAGCAGCTGGGTTGGCCAGGCAGTCTCCAGCATTGCCTCTGCGAGAGATGTCGATCTTCTGTCTGCGCAGATTTCGAAACGCCTCCGCCATCACTAGCACACCATCATACGTCAATGATGATGTGTACTAAAAGGGTAAAAGGAATATTTTATGTAAATTCACACTACATTACCCATGCGTCCTGTTTACAGTCACATATCAAATGTAGTGCTGAGCTGTCGTAGTGCCTAAAGTAGATGTAAATGCAACAGAGAGGGCATTCTAGGTGAGCACATTGATTATTGCCTCCGCCTGCTTGCTTGTAAGGCTGTGTGCGTAATGCAATGTGACAAAACTGCAATGTAGCGATGCCGCTACTTGTTACTGGAAAAGCTATTTAGCTGTAAAGCAGTACAGATGTTGCAACAGAGCAGTAAAGATTCAGAGAGATTGCTGGGGAAAGCAGTGCAGGGATCTCATCGTTTTTTCTCTTCCTCACCAACCTCACCAAAAATAAAAATGGATTTTCATCTCTTATTTCCATAAACAAATACAAAAGCATGGCTATTTGCATGAGTAAATCCGGCCCAATAAGACAGAACGAGCCTCAGCGGCTGCGTCTGCACTGACACAAGACATTATGAATGAACTTGATCAGCGGAAATGAAGATTTATGGTTGTAGCAGAGGCATAATAACATCCAATTAACATTGAGGGAAAGACAGAAACAAACAATAATCATTAAAGGGGGAGTCAGAGAGTGAGATGCAGAAAATCAAGAGCGCTCAAGAGATGGAGGTGGTCAAGGATCTTGCCTGTATAGTGTGCTCTAATAAACCTGTAAAGATTGGTTTGATGTTCTCTGATAATTTATAGCAGGGACTGCAGGATGGAAGTGCTAATCAATGGGAGTAGAGAAGGATCTCCATGTTCTCAACAGAGGGGAAAAGCTACTTTTTTTGAGCTGATTCAGCACAAAATCATCTTAATGAGTAGATTTGTACTGTTTTCCAGTTAGGGAGAACTGCAATCATTTTGTGTGGTACCGCATAAGCTTGATGGTGCAAGCGTTTCACTCACATTTGGTCCTCACATTTTAGTATATAGTATGTGTAGATATGGCCCATTTTTTTCAATGTTTTTTTTTTATTTTATTTTTTTATGTTACATTTTTCAATTAAGGAAAAAAGCAAATGTCACTTCCTCCCAAGGCTGTGAATTTGTCTCTTGGATAATTAAAATGGTTTCCCAGTCACCCTAGTGAAAAAAACAAACAAAAAAACACCTATACCAAAATGTATTTAAAATACGTTAATTTCATACTAAAAGTATACAAATCCATTAACATATTTACTGACATATCGCTTGAGACTTGGCCAACTGATATAAATATTGTAATTAAACTTTATTGTGGAGTGCTTCTTTACTGCACAATGCAAATTTCTTAATATTAAGCCTAAATGTTTTTTAATACCACTATTAGTAAGGATAGTATGATCTCTGTATGATATCAGTCTTAAAATGCAATATAGTTACATTTCAGCACAATCAAATATATTTAAGTATATCTTTAGTTGGACCTCAGCACTATTTCCGGAAACTTAAGTACAAAATTAGTTGTTCCAATTTAGCAGACTTAAAGTATACCAAAAGTACAATTGCAAGGTACAGTGCTATGCATAAGTTTAGACACCCATACTAAAGTTGACTAAAAAGAGGAATAAAAAATCATCTTTTGTAAACTGAACTTAATGCCTTAATTTAAAAAATTAGGAAAAATCCAACCTTTAAGGACACCAATTTTCTTTGTGAATGAATAATGTATCGTAAATAAATAAATGTTCTTCCTTAAAATACATGGTGCATAAGTTTGGACACCCCTATGTTAAATTCCCATAGAGGCAGGCAGATTTTTATTTTTAAGTATTTTTTATTTTTTAGGATACTATGCATCCTGATAAAGTTCCCTTGGCCTTTGGAATTAAAATAGCCCCACATCATCACATAGCCTTCACCATACCTAGAGATTGGCATGGGGTACTTTCCATAAGATCATCTCTCAATGCAAATCAAACCAGCTATTAGGCTAACTGAAATAAAACCATGCCAGTCTCTAGGTATGGTGAAGGCTATGTGATGATGTGGGGCTATTTTAATTCCAAAGGCCAAGGGAACTTTATCAGGATGCATAGTATCCTAAAAAATACTTAAAAATAAAAATCTGCCTGCCTCTATGGGAATTTAACATAGGGGTGTCCAAACTTATGCACCCTGTATTTTAAGGAAGAACATTTATTTATTTACGATACATTATTCATTCACAAAGAAAATTGGTGTCCTTAAAGGTTGGATTTTTCCTAATTTTTTAAATTAAGGCATTAAGTTCAGTTTCCAAAAGATGATTTTTTATTCCTCTTTTTAGTCAACTTTAGCATGGGTGTCTAAACTTATGCATAGCACTGTATTTATATTAAGCACATAAATATCGAAATGTATTTGTAGTATACCTAGCAGAAAATAAATGCATTTCAAATACATTTTGGTATATATATATTTTTCACTAGGGCATCAAAACAATGTAAACACTGACTTCATTTCACACATTTCCCAACAGACGGGTTAAAATGCGGCTCCGGCTGCAGTCCGTCATGGCGTAATTGACTCTAATATCACTGGGCAGCTTCTCATTGGCTAAAGCTTGACGGAGAACGTGTCCTGTCACAGTCTGATTGGCTAAACATCTGTGACTGGAATTCTGCCACATGTGTCTGACAGTATTACAGCCTCAGATTTGCAACCCGCTGTTTGCTGCGCAAAGAATGACGAAGAGGAATTATTCATTAGTGTTTATAGCTCAAATCTTTGAGCTGTTACCTAAGGTCTTTAAAAGCATGTGCACGTAATGACGCTCTCAATTGGTATTGTTTGTTATTCTGGTTTATTGGTGTGTTTGCACTTGGGTTTAATTATGTTGTGAATGTATTTGCGTTTACCCTGGGTGGGCTCTCAGATCCTGGATACTCCCTCTGGTCTAGTTTATTCCAGCGTTGCATTAGTTTGATCACCATTGGTTTACTGAAATCCACCAACTGGAAACCGGTTACGTTTGCCCCGCCGTGCATAAACCTCTCAAGAGAAATATCCTTAAAACCCTGTCAGGGGAGAGAGGAAATTACAGTGAGGGCGAATGAAGCCGATTCACTGAAAAGGTGGAGATGGGAAAACGGGAGATGAATTGAACGAATGTGAGGCAGAGTGAGTTATAACATTTCTTAATATCCCACATGCTGACACACTAACAAATGTCAACACAGAGTTAAGGCACAGCACAAATAAGCAACGATAAATCACTCGTAACAAAGTGCAGGTTCAGCGGTCCATCATAGTCAAGAGTTTCCGAAAATGAAAAAGACGGCAAATTCCCTGAGACTAACCACCATTTCAGATGAATCTATCACCCAAGAAGAAGAAAAAATGTGAGACGCCATGTTTCTAGGGTGTTGAGGATGTGGTTTCTTAATAAACGAAGTAAAAAAAGGAGGTCTCTGTGAAATTCTGTGTACATTTTGCAATGGTGCATCTGCTCACTTAAAAGTAACGGCACGCATGATTTGAGGAATGTCTGGATGCCGAACATGCCAACACGTAATTCTAGTCTGGGGTTGTATTCGGGGGAAATAAAGTGGCTCAGCTCCATCACAGAGAATTACGGCCAGAGGACACGCTGTCCTCTACATTTGTTCATTTCCTCGAGCGCTCCATCACTGCCGCTCTCTCTCACTCAGCTGGATAAACCAGTGCCAGGACTCACCAGGTTAGCGACGATGTAGTGGTATCCTTTTACATGTTTCCCCACACTCACAATCTGACAGAGAAAGAGAGAGAGAGAGAGAGATAAGGAACATTTTTGTGAAAGTGTGTGTGATATAAGCATTGCATTTACAGTTTAAAATCCCATCAGACATTTTTTAAAGTCACCATGAAATCAAAATGGACAATTGCAGTTTATTATAAATTATTTATCCTTGCAAATCATTATTATTGTTTTTTTAAATCCTTGTAATCTTGAATCAAAATAACTTCCCCTGGTTCTCGCATCTCTTCTCTGAGGACGGGGGCGGGGCCAAACCTGTCACTCACATGAGATCCACCAATAGCAAACCACAACCATCCAATCAATTCCCCACGGACAAAATCAAGCCCCGCCCTGATAAAAATAACTATTATTCATCACAATAGGGAAAAGACTTATTGAAAAGACTAATTGCAGTTCAGATTTGAAGAAATTCATAGTTTTAACCTGACGAAGCCTTCTTTGAAAGTTGAAAATATAGTTCATATGAAGTTTTTATAGGCCTATTTGAATGGATGGATGAATGTTTTAAATGCATAAGTGAAATACAAATTAATATATCGATTTCATCATACCTAATAAATTAACTGTTGTGGATCAGGATGGTAAAAACCTTTTGTTGAATAGAGTGCAGAAGTCGGATCCCGGAAGTACATGATCCCGATGCATTTACTCCGTAGAGGGATTGATTTTTAAAGATAACTTATAAACCTTTAAAGACCGACCTACTGTGAGCAACGAGGTTGTTAATCCATGCCGTATATGTTTTTGTTGAAGACATTTGCCTGCATTATTTCAACCCTATTTTTTTAAATAATCCTGTCAATGACAGAATTCCTGGTTAAAAACTACATTACCCATGATTCTGCTAAAAATCCTCACCAATTAGAGAATTGAAGTGTGTGTGTGTGTGCGCATATACAGTCATGTGAAAAAGAAAGTACACCATTTTGAGTTCTATGGTTTTATGTATTGTTTAAACACCTTGGCAGGTCTATGTGCATATACCTGTACATCATATTTAAACTGATTTTTATATAAATAGTTGTATATTTATCTGTAGGGTTTTTTTTCTTCTATAGTTACTTTTTTGCTTCAAATCAAAGTCTGAAATGTAATGATTCTCCTCATAGCTAACTGGTTTGGTTCGTGGCTTATAACGCTTTAATAAAGACTTTTTAAAAATCCCTATGGGAAAAATGAATGGAGAAAATACTCCCGGAACCAGCGCTGCTGAAAGAGTGCACTCTTATTTCTCTGAATTATAGTTCAGAAAATTACTCTTCCTGTCAATACAGTTAAAATTTCAGTTCAACTTCTTTTTTGTGTTGTTGTGGCCAATTTGATTTCAAAATTACACTCGTGATTTTATAAGGAGCCACTTTCTTGTGCTTTCAGAAGTCCAGTATGGTGTATTCATGCTTGAGTTTTAGAAAACTCTAGAGGAAAGATGTTAAAAAGTAAAAAAAAGATATATATATATATATATATATATATATATATATATTTATCCCTTGTGTTATGTTGCGGGTATTTATTTTTCTTGATATTTTGTGACTTTTTCTCATTTATCATCACGAACATGCATGCAAAGTTTCAACATGCTGGTGTTTTTTGACATATACAAACAAAATTACTGTTCCTTTCGTGATGTTCGCGGGTCAATTTGACCCGCATATTTTAACGCTCTAAGGCAACTGTACGGACCCAAAATAATAACATTTCTTGGTTATACTTTATTTTATTTTTGTACTACCTTATGAAGCTACAAAATTAGGTTTTCCACACTTATTTCAATACAGAAAAATATTTTGTCAGCCACAGATGGTAAAAAAATTACCTATCATTTATTTTTTCAAGCTACCTGAAATAATATTAAATCTTTTCTTTTTTTTTATATTTTGTGACTTTTTCGCATTTATCATCATGAGCATGCATGCAAAGTTTCAACATGCTGGTGTTTTTTTTTGTTTTTTTTTACATATACAAACAAAATTACTATTATGTTTGTGATGTTCGCTGGTCAATTTGACCATCATAGGCAGCTATTCAAAAGCAACTGTACAGACACAACATAAAAACATTTATTTTATGGATGTCAGGGCATCAACTCCAGTTCTAAAGTGTAAGTGTATCTAAAAGTGCTCTAACCCAAACCAAACACACTTGTAAAAGCTAAATCATGGTGTTCAGAATCTTTGACAGACACAGATAGTAAAATAAGCTCTCATTTATATATTCATAGACTTCGACATAGACAGCAGGAAAAATGAGCTCAGATTAATTGATTAATTGTTCAGTTATAATGTTCTAAGCAAAAAAAAAAAAAAAAATTGTAAAAAAAAAATGTATATTCAAATATATATAAATATAATGTATATTCAAATTTTGGCAATACAAAACAGTTTTAAAAAATGGTTAAAAAACCTTTTCATTAAATCATATCTTCAGATATATATATTTTGGAATATTTGACAAATGTTGATATTAAAAGTTTACAGTTTGTACCTGAATCTTTGTTGTTTTTCATAGTGTGATTTTTGAGGAATTGTATTAAATCCAATTAGGGTCAATTTGACCCGAACCATAAGGGGAGTGCACAGAATTACAACATAACACAAGGGTTAAAATATATATATATACAGGTATATATTATATACATATTATATATATATGTATAATCAGAGTTAGATTAAAAATAAATAAATGAATAAAAATGTGATTTAAAATGTAACAGCAACAATATTTTGTAGAATAAAAATAAAAATTAAAATATTAAAATAACCATAATAGTTATAAATCTGTTAAATAGATTAAATCAGATTTAAAAAAACAAAAAACATATTGATAAAATAGAAGAAAAAACAAACATTTGAATAAAATTAAATAAAAAATTAATTTTACTGTGCATTACTATAATGACTAGAAAGAAATATTATAAAGTAACTTAATTTTAGATTTATAATATTACTTTGTCATTGTTTGGTTAAATTTCAGGATGATTTGGGAGTCTGTGGCATATAAAAGATGGAAAAGCCCTGGTCTAGCGTGTAACCGGTGTCTGTGTGAGATGCCAGATCCAGGAACACGCTGGCAGGACTGGCAGCTCGTGTAGAGACAACATTCTGTTGATGTTGTACCTGACGATGTCCAACTGCGAGACGGTATATGTGTGTGTGTGTGTAGTTGTATTTGCCAAATCTACTGTCAGGCTGATAGATGGGCACCTTTCGAGGTCTTGCCCGAGGAACAGACGGACCGTGCACCAATCAAACACACCCTGCAATCTCAGAGTTCATAGATCAGACACACTGAGAGCTGAGCTGTGACTCCAACATCATTACCGCTGATACACATCACGCCACAGCGCTAATGTACACCAGCCATCATAAGGTTTTCAAAGAAGTCTCTTATGACCAGCAGGCCTGCCTTTTTTTTCGATCAAAAATACAGTAATTCTGTTCAATAATTTCAGTTTGAAATGGCTGTGAATATATGGATGCACGATATATCGGTATCGACGGATATATGTTCATTTTAATGTTATCGTTATCAGCCTGAAAATGTTGCCCATATATTAAAGATATACTGTGTAATTTTTTAAGTTGATTCACTGAAAAAAATTTGGAGTGACATTTACTTTAAAAAAGCTAGGCAACTTTTTCCACTCAGAAAATGCTAGTAAATTTACAAAGCTTTGCCAAGTAAAAACCTAAACATATTTATCAGTAGCTTTAATTAGAAATCTTTAAGTAAAATTTACTTGGAATATGGAATTAAGTAAACTTTACTTAACCTTGTTAAGTGAAAGTAACAAAGAAAATAAGTAATTTTAACTTGGCTAGTAAAAGGTTGATTAATATCTATTTAGTTGAAATTTCCTTTGTATTACATTTCACTCAAACAATAATATTGAATTATACCAGTCATTTATAGTACGTGCTTTACTTAGATTATCTAAGTAATTTATACTACAGCATGTCAAATGTTAAGCATCATGTGAATGCAAAGACCTCAATACCTGGAAGACAATACACAATGACGGTAACATTTGATGGATCGTTTTTGTGTTTGATTGTGTCATTTTGAGCAGAAAATGTACTCGAAATGTCACAAAATGGCAAGTTACTAATCCTGACAACAAAAGCAATGATAAAACAGTGTAAATACAGCTGGAAACCAGTGACAAATTAACCTCATTAATTATTCAAGGTCCAGTGCATGATGGGAACCCCAGTATTGGAAAAGTTGAGTAATTTTTACTTAATTGTATTGAGTTGATATTTACGCTTTCATTTCTACTCGCTTGAATTAAGTACTGATATGGAATTTACTTCGTTTTTTTAATTCTTGCCTGAACTAACTTTTTCATGTAAATTACATTGTTTTTTTTCAGTAGTATTTACTTCACCAAAAAATAATTTTTTTCAGTGTTCTTAGCAAAAAACACTTTGTTCTTTCAATGAGATATGTGCTCATTAATGTGTAATTACTTCTACCAACTAATCAAGTATTCTCGTAGGCGTAGAATCTGCCATTTAGAATAAGCGAGTCACTCGAATGGCGGCAGCCATGTTGCGCCTCCATCTATACATGTGCCTAAGAGGGACATACCTGGAAATTCAAGCTTCGCCTTTCGCGTTTTTACACTCAGTGGCGCCGTGACGAATGCGAGGCGGAGATTACTCGCGACTGCCGGCAGATTTAGAAATAATACGGCCACCGTAGGAGTTAAAACGCCCTCGGAATGGGAGGGGCTAGAAAGTATATTCAGTTGGTAGTCATATACAATTTCACCACTAGATGGGAGAAAATCCTACACAGTGTAGCTTTAAAGCCGATAATTAATGTATTATTTCCTCCAGCTGAGACGCTACAGATGCGCACTGTTCAACATGATGGTTTTAAATTGCTTGAAATATGATTGGAATCACTTCAAAAAAGGAAAATATGTGTAACATGTGCTGTCAAACAGACCTTATGTAGCCCCGCCCCTTTACACCGTGTCCTAACGACACGCGATAAAAGGATATTTTCCACGTTAATCAAGAGTGTTTGTCCTAACCAGCCGCGACGGCGACACACGACGAGTCTATTTTAGAAACGGTTTCTATTTTTCTGCGACGTCGCTCTGGAACAACAAACACAAAGTGTGGCGATGATAATCTCAGGCGCTGTTTATGTGCTTTATTTAATGTTAAAAGCGTGTAATGTGACTTTGAATATCATTTAGTGCTCCAGCTTTGAAGCTGTAAAAGCAACAGTGGATAATTCACCTCAGATCTTGAAATTAAACAAATGGAAACAAGAACGTTCAAACTGTGAACAAACAAGTGTATTCTTTGACAAAGATTGTTTTAGTAACTCAGTAGCCTGTGTGTTTTTAATAATGTTTAAATGGTGTAATATTTGTGAGTTTGATTATGTAGCTACTTATCCATTTTCTTGCGAGTGCCGTCGAGATTACGCTCTGGTGCCGCGAGACTCCGCCCACACGCTGTTCTGATTGGCTGACTCCGCACACACGCTGTTCTGATTGGCTGACTCCGCACACACGCTGTTCTGATTGGCTGACTCCGCACACATGCTGTTCTGATTGGCTGACTCCGCCCGCACGCTGTTCTGATTGGCTGACTCCGCCCGCATGCTGTTCTGATTGGCTGTGGGTTTTCACTAGTGCAAACTAGTGTTGTCAAAAATATAGATTTTTCTATACATATCGATACTGAAATATCTGAAGCTCTTCCGCTGGAAACACAATACCAGCTGCTCTTTCTCTCTCTCTCATGTCTCCGACAGCGAGTGACACACAAACCCGCCTCTCCTCACTCACTCGATTCATTTACTCCGGATGAATATTGTTGCTGTTACAGGGCTTGAATTTCGGCGTGGGATTGCGCTTATTGAGCATCATTTTACTAATTCCAACAGATTTTCTGCTCACACCCAAAGTGCAGCACATAAAGACACTATATTGGCTATAAAACAGTATAATGGATCCGTGCGTCAGCTCTTAAAGTGACAGCAGCCTAATATACCGGCCACCAAAGATGAGACAATATTAAAAATATCTATTTTGCAGTTTTTCCCCATGGTATCGATGTCAAAATGGTGGCCAGTGGAAACGCTAAGTGGCTGGTAACTTTGGAAAACCACTAGTCACAGTGGCTGATGAGCAAACATGTGAATGTCAAGCCCTGCTACTGACATTTTAACAATACAAAGCGGGTTTAAAATGTGCGAAGTTGCTTTAACTTCAGCTCGGGTCGCTGTGATGTGTCAGTTTCAGGTTGTTTGGCAGCAGTCTTGTGCTCTCGTCTCTCTGTCTCTCCGTACATCGTGTTACTGTGAGTTTCACTACACATGACAGGCAGAGTGTGTGAGGAACAGAGAGAACAGAGGAAATAACAAATCGCAGACGAGAAGGAAAGCACTGATCGTTCGTCTCGCTCTGTGATCCCTCCAGCTCTCTGTGATTTCGTGTTTTTATGCCTTTCCTTTTAAAGGTGCTGTAAGCGATTTAGTATTCTGGAGTGCAACCCATAAACTGCTCCTGCTACCTGACAGATATTACTGGAATAGGTTTTGTGTGTGTGTGTGGCTGTGACAGTCATAGGCTCTGCAAACAGCAACAGAAGAGTGTGGGAGGCGGCCTGTGCTTTTATAGCCAATCAGAAAGGCTATCTGCCTGTCAATCATTGTGCACCTTTAGGTTTGTTGACATGACATTAGTTGAGAAGTCTGGTGTGTGTAAGCAAAACAACTCATATGTATGTTTTTTTTATATATATTTTTTTAATTGTCTAAATATAAAAAATATTTTTTTTTAAATTTGAAAAACATTTAAGAAATTGTAGAACAATTTCAATGTCATTTAGCAAAATGTAAAAAAAAGTATAAATTTATGTATTTAAATATTAAAAAATATGATAAATATTTAAATATTAATGTTTACATTTTTACACTTTATAATATTTTTTTAAATATATTTTTAAATGTCTAAATATTTAAAAATAATAAAATATATATTTTTAAATTAAAGTTAAAAAATTAGAATAATTTCAATGTTATTTAGCAAAATGGCTCAAAGCACTTATAGTGCTATATATTTTTTAGAATTATAAGACTGTTATTAAATATTAAAAAATATTAGAAATATTTATATTAGAAGTCAATATTTACACTTTTCACTTTATTTTTTAAATATATTTTTAAATGTGTATATTTAAAAATCTTACATTTGAAAAATATATTTATTTGAAAAATATTGCAGATTAATTTTAAAGTCAGTTAATGGCTCAAAGTGCTTACACTAGATCTATATAGTAATTTTAAAATACAATCATTTTAATTTAATCTATATAATAATGATTGTTTTAAATCCAAATATTTAAATAAAAATATTTATGAAAATATTTTTTTAATACATTTTAAATATTGTAGAATAATTTCAAAATCAGTATGAAATGGCATTCGCAAATTATTTTATTCCGTATTGTGACGTATTTCCGTGAAGAAGAAATAAATCCACACGCACAAAATTTAAAATATTTATATTAATAATGTAGGGGAACATTTTATTTTATCCATTGTGGGTAGTGAATCGTTTGATAGTGAATAATGTGTCATGGAGGTTGGAGGAATCGAAAAATAAGTGATTAAATTTTGGTGAAAGATTATAAAAACAGTTTTTTTAATAGGAATAACGTGCACAGATGAATCATTGACATTATGACCGGGAGTGTGTGTACTATGAAGAAAGTAAATGGGGTAAACATTAATATTGTAATGTTTGTGCTGTGGTCCTCGCCTGCTCTAGAAGGTTCTGGAGTCGTTCTGCCTCGAGGTCGATGACAAACTTCTTCTCCTGTCGCCGGTCCAGGTCTTCCAGAAGCCTCCGGTAACTCGCGTCGTTGAAGTTCTCCACACAGATGGCGCTGACCTGCCAACCGTTCTGACCCGCCTTCTCCATGATGGCCTGCAGGATCGCGTATCCTAGCAAGAACACCACAAAAACACTAATGTCTGTGTGTTCTAATGCCACAGTATATCTTTTCCTTAAAGGACTTAAAGTTTCCTTAAAGTATAATGCCCTTTTCACAAGATGTAAAATAAGTCTCTGATGTCCCCAGAGTGTGTGTGTGAAGTTTTAGCTCAAAATACCCCCCAGATATTGTTATATAGCATGTTAAAATTGTCACTTTTTGTGGGTGAGCAAAAACACACAGTTTTTGTGTCTGTCCCTTTAAATGCAAATGAGCTGCTGCTCCTGGCACAGGGGGCGGAGCTTCAACAGCTTGTGCCCTTTTACCTCACACACACATGCTCTGAACATTTCAAAAACTTTTAGTCTTTTATGTTCAAACCGGAGTCAGACAATGATGGAGAGACTCAAGAAGAAGTGACAACATGTAGAAGCAACAGGACATTTCTGAATGGTTAGTTGATGAATTTATGAAGCTGATGTGTAGTTATCTTCTAGTCATTGATTAGCATATTCTGTCTTGATAATCAATAAATCGTGTTCAGGGGGCGTGGTTTATGTAAATTCTAGGGTTGGTGATGTCACTAACCCGGGAGGAATGTGGTGTAGTCTCTACCAGCCGTTTGCTGTAGTCCTTAAAAAGCGATTTCTTTAAAAGCAAATATCTCCCTTTGCTCTGAACTTTGAGCGTTGTAACTTTGCAGATGTTGTTTATGTTCAAACAGCAACATTACACACTAACTAAAGCTAGAAGAGTCAAATCATAATCAGCCACCCCTTTAAAATGCCTATAATGCGTATATTCGTACATCTCAGTTATAGATATTGAATGGAGCGCGGATAGACACGCTTGCTTACGTCTCCTAGAAATGTAGACTTTTAGAAGAGATTAACTCAATCATTTCTCATCCGTTCTCTCCTAATTCTTCCAAGAGCAAATGATCGGATGATAGTTCTGTACACTTATTGTATGTCAACTATTGTCTCATTTGAGTCTGTTTTGAATAAAAATGGGAGACATAGTTGATACTTGAGAGATTTACACTACCGGTCAAAAGTCTGGAATAATTAAGTTTTTTTTTTATATTTATTTGAAAGAAGACTCTTCTGCTCATCAAGGCTGCATTTATTTGATAAAAATTACAGTAAATAAATTTTGAAATATTTTTACAATATAAAATAAGTGTTTTCTATGTGAATATACAGTGAAGTGTAATTTATTCCTGTGATCAAAGCTGAATGTTCAGCATCATTACTCCAGTCTTCAGTGTCACATGATCCTTCAGAAATCAGTATAATGTGATGATTTTATGATCAAGAAACATTTATGATTATTATCAGTGTTGAAAACAGTTCATATTTCTGTGGAAACTGATACATTTTATTTTTCAGGATTCTTTGATGAATAGAAAGTTCTAAAAGAACAGCATTTATTTGAAATAGAATCTTTTGTAATATTTGAATTTGCCACTTTTGAATTCACCTTTCCAGACTGTGTGTGTGTGTGTGTTTCTACAGGTGTGTGTCTGTGTGTGTGTGTGTGTGCGCGCGCGCTCTGGCTTCATCTCCGGTCCAAATGTCCCGTGTGTGTTCTGCCTCGGTGTGCCAGTTATGTCGGCCAAGAGCAACAGATGTCCTTTAAATTGGCCCTTAGTCGCACCGCAGGACTTTGGACATCAGGACAAATGCAGCGTCTGAATGTGAGAGCAACAGATATAACACAGACCACAACACACACAGACAGACCACAGATGACCATGAGCTCTCTCTCTCACACACACACACACACACACACACACACACACACACACACACACACACACACACACACACAAACACAATAATAAGGAAATAGCACCAGCTGTCCTGTCAGTAAACACAGACTGCCGACAGAGACCTGGAGAATCCTCTGTACACAATCCTCAGTCTGTGTGTGTGTGTGTGTGTGTGTGTGTGTGTGTGTGTGTGTGTGTGTGTGTGTGTGTGTGTGTGTGTGTGTGTGTGTGTGTGTGTGTGTGTGTGTGTGTGTGTGTGTGTGGACAGACTCTTCCTCTCACTCCTCATGTCGTATGTGTTCTGTACACAGTATGTGAATTTAGGATACACTTTATTATTTTAAGGGATCATTGTTACAGTGTAATTATATATTTAAGTACTGAGTAATATTAACTAACTACATGTACTTACTATAGGGTTAGGGTAGGGTTAGGGTTTGGTTGAGGGTTAGTTGCATGTAATTAAGCATAAATTTACTGTTATTACTACGGTAAGAGTACATGTAACATATGTAACAAGGGCACTGTAAAATAAAGTGTTACCTGAATTTATACAGGCACGCATAAGCAAATATCATTGATCATCTCCTAACAAGTCCACATATTAAGGTCTGGGTAGATTAGATGGTGAGAGAACAATCGGTTCTCGTGATCAACATGTTGGATTCAGGAGAAATGCGCAGGAATAAAGATCTGAGAGACTGTGTCCCTGTTTACATGTTTTTTTTTTTAGTTCTTTCAATCTAATGGATGAAATAAGATTATTTACATGTGAACACGACCGAAGACGACAGAGAAACACACTTAGTTTCTGCTCTGACACACACGAAACCAGCCGAACGCTGTGAGTGTGTGTTAGACATCAGGAATGATGAGAGAACATTGTGATTGGTACGTTCTTCCTCTTCAAACCAAACTTGTGTCTCCAGTCGACAGTTTAAACCCCGTCTGACTCGAGCTCTTCCCATAATGCTCACGCGTTAGATCAGTAGACGGAGTGTTTAGTGGCTGTTTGAACACATTCGATCACATGAGCGTTTACACACTACGAAACATCCGGTCGAATGTGTTTCCGACTTCCTGTGGAAAGTGGACAAGATCAAAACCTTTTAGACCCGTTACACCTGTATTTAGTGTCGTCCACTTGTGATCCGATCATTAACCCTTCTTAACCCTTGATGACCTGCCATAGAACAATTCCACCAGAGTATATCTTGAGCCCTATTCAAGACGGGACTAGTTTAACATGGAGAGGTGGAGTAAAGTAATAATTACCAGAGCTACTCTGTGATTTTAGTCCCGTCCGAATGTGTATCTCAGTGATCATCACGGACAATGTCGGTAAAGATTACGGTGACTTTTACCTTCAGTAAAAAGGTCTGGGAAAATGACCTCAGGTGATCCTGATCCCGTGCGGATAGACCCGCTGTAAATATGTGCGTAAATATTTCCTGTTTAAAAGTAGTTTTCCGCAGTTTTTCAAGTATGGAGACGCTTGAAAAAGCATCAGTTGTGTTCTAGACGCTGGAACGAGTCTGTGGCAAAACTCAAGTGTTTCACACACACCATTCAGATCAGAGAGAAGATCGAAAGCACTTGTTAGAGGCACGAAACATCTTTTAGCGTTAGATAAGTGTCTATTACCAATCCAATCTGAAGTTACTTAATACACCGTTCCACCGGACATAACTGTTTTATATACATATAGGTTGTTGTTTGTGCACGTGATATCAGGAAGCAATAATACACACATGAGTGTGACGGCGGTGTGTAAAGCGAGTTACTCTCCCACTTCTGCTGGTTTTACTGAGATCTCTGATTTGAATCGGCCATTAATATTACAGACGTCCTGTGGTAAAGTTACATCACTCCATCTACCCTAGTAAAGTTAATCCCTGTCTGAATAGGGCTTTAGCATCTTTACATGCTGTGCTGTCATTCTTTGAGCAGTTTCATATGTGCCATACATCAAAACAATCCTTACACCCCCAATTTGAAGGCTTTGTATGTAATAAATCAATAGTAACTATATAAATAGCTCAAAAGTGCAATAAACAAAACAAAAATTTAAATAGTTTTTTTTCTACATATTTTATTAAAATTGCATCGCAGATCTATTTTTGCAAAGATGTGCAATGCATTTTAGTGTTTTTGTTGTAAACGCATATTACGCAATTTGTGCAGACTCAATAGAGGGAGAAAACAACGCTTGGCTTGATCTGAACGTCTCTGGTTTTGTGTGCAAAAATAATGATTGAGCTAGCCACTTGGTTTCAGTTTCTATCGGCTCTTAAACAGAGACACACAAACGGGAGCGTCGGTCTTAAAGGGTTGATACCAGCTGTAAACAGACACGGGCCAGACTGCGACTGGGTCAGAGTCTCTCTGAAACTCGAGGCTTGTGTTGCTCCCGGTCAGCCGTGCTGAGAGTTTACCAACAGTGTAAAGTCAGTGTTCATGAAGAAAAGGCAGTTGTGAGAAACTGGCCAAAGTGTCAAACCATTAGGCTCGCGCAGAACCGAGCGCTGGTCAAACATGTCCATTCCAGATGGCCAGTTTCTCTGCTAAAGTGAGCGTGCCAGAACCGATGGCTTTGTCACTGGAGACTTTAGTTTAACTGTGCTGTTAACGTTTGTGAGCCGAGCCGATTCCAGCGCTGTTATAATGTAAATAAAGAGGATTATTATGTATTAAAGGACGTCCACTAACATACACAGGGCTGTAGTGATCCATAGAGAGGATATTGTTCACTTTTTTGTTGTTGCTTTAAATCATTTAAAGACACAGAACAATTGTGTGTCTCAGAGCAACACACAGCAATGTTTGGTTCCTGAATGAATCAACCGTTTGAATGAATCAGTTGGATGAATGACTCAATGATATATATATGTATATATATATTTGTGTGTGTGTGTATATATGTGTGTGTGTGTGTTCAAAATATTATGTTTAAAACATTAGTCACATAGCAGTATTTATGCAATAAAACCTTGGTTAACTTCAAAATCAAGGACTTTCCAGGTCCAATACCCTAGACTTAATGTAGGGACACACTTCAAGTGAGAGCGAGGTTACATCGTGTTAACTTGTTACAGTTTTCATGTGTTAAACAACTTCTTTTTGCATACATTTTAGGCCATATGTGACCCTGGATCACAAAACCAGTCACATGGAACAATTTTATGAAATTGAGATTTTACATCACATGAAAGCTGAATAAATAAGCTTTCCATTGATGTGTGGTTTGTTATGAGAGGACAATATTTGGTCGAGATACAACTATTGTAAATCTGGAATCTGAGGGGGCAAAAAAATCGAAACATTGAGAAAATCTCCTTTAAAGTTGTTCATTTATGTTGGCGATTGTGCCGCATTCACTCACACACATACATGTTTTATATATTTACGGTAGGAAATTTACAAAATATCTTCATGGAACATGATCTTTACTTAATATCCTCATGATTTTTGGCATAAAAGATCTATTATTTTGACCCATACAATGTATTGTTGGCTAAATATACCCGTGCGACTCGAGACTGGTTTTGTGATCTGATATTCTATTTGTCATATTTCTGTTTTGCATAAAACTGAAGAATATTCGGTACACCCTATTCTGTATTATAAAATGATCTGGTATACATTTTTGCATGAAACTATGAAACGTTGAGGTACCATCGTAGTAGTTTCGTGCGCGTGAACGTAATGACAACGTACAACACAAAGTACCTCACGCGGGAAACACTTAACGTAACGCGTAAATGCGCGTGACTAACGTAAATCAAGCAAGCTAGTAATGCGCGTAACTAATGCTAGTATGCACAGGCCACGAAGTGTTGGCGAAATAACACATTAGTGGACCGGAAGGAATAATATGGATTTTTTTTTTCCCACAAAATAAATTCAAGCACATTCAAGGATCCGTATTTTTGTATGTTTATTTTCCAAAACTTTCCGAACTTTCAGATTCACAAACTTTCAAGGATTTCAAGGACCCGTGGGAACGCTGGAGTAAATACTGCTTTAGCAGCTTGCAGCTTCTGTGCCACTTCTGCAGTGCAAAAATGTATTTTGTTGATGATTTCATTTGTAAATAATATGTAAAAAAAAAAATCTGACAAAAAAGATGATGCATTCATCTAATAAGGTTATGAAAAATATCTTTTAACGGTAAAAATGCCCCTGGAATCATTTTAAGGTGGCAAAAGTTCATTTCTGTCACTGCTGTGAACTAACATGAGGAATATGAAAACTTGTCCACGACAGGCCTAAACAACCCGAGAAATCAGCAAAATCAACAATATCCCATCAAATATTGAGATATAATTTTTTGTGAATATCGCACACCCCAAAGACATTTCTGCTAATGTCATTGCTGTTCCTGTATAAATATAAAAGTGTCTTTTTAATAAGCTTTCCTGTGTTTATCACGCTACAAGACAAACTGTTGTTCGTTGTTTTACATCTAAAGTCTCAGTCCTTTTTGTTTAGTTCAATCAGCTGAGAATCAAATGAACAGATTTCTTTTCTCCACAAGCATCCTGACTCCATTTCACCGCTGCCGCTGACGCTAACGCCTCTAGACAAGCCGGACGTTCCCCTGCGATTAACCGTTTCACATGTGTGCTAGCGAGCGATCCGAGGAGACGTTTTAGCGGACGGGGATATTTCCGCAATGCAGATCTGTGGACGGAGGTGTGAGGTCAACGCAAGTGTCTCCGAGCCGGATAAACCGCAGGGAATCAACAAAAAAACAAGCAAAATTGACTGGGAAAAAACATTATGCTGCGTCGTTCCTCAGATAAAGCAACTCGTATTGAACGACTAGGGGTCAAATTCGAGCCTCAGCACTTATTAATCAAGAGAGGAGATGAAGAAAAGATGAGGGAAGAAAGCGGATGCGAGTAGATCCATTAGCTTCTCTTTCTCGCCTTTAAGCGGGAGATCACGGATGACTGAACGACTCTGGTGTCGCTCTGGGCTCGAGGACGAGCAGTTAACGCTCCACTGACCTCCGCGCTGTGGAAGAACAGCAGGAGCGAGATCTCGGGCCTTCACTGGCCCAGCGCTGGGCTTAAACTGGGCCGGAGAAGAGCCAACTGCAGCCTGGCAAACCCTATCAGGAAACTCTCCCTTTCTACAAGGCCTGACACACACACACACACACACAGACTGGTCTAGCCTCGCTCCAGGACTCCCATGATGCCAGACAAGAGAGTTAGACCGCAGATGTGCTACAAATGTGTGCGCACTTTAAAAAAATAAAGCTTCCAAAACATAGAAGAAGCATTTTCTGGCTCTTTAACCCTTTAGAACCGGCTGCGTCGTCGCAGACACATGCAAGCTGTGTACTATCAAAACCATTCAAATCGCCCCTGACAGTAGACAACACGCGCTTTTCGGCAATATTACATATATGGCTTATTACGGTAATTTCATGCTTTCCGTCTGCAAATGACAGCAGCTTTCTGGCAGAGCGGGAAGGAAGGATTTGAACAGAGTTGGATTGCATAAACTAATAAAAGAAACGAACAAATACATGGCGAAAGAAGTGTAAGACAGCAGAAGAGGGGATTGGGATGATTTTTAATGAAACTTGGGAAGCGGATGGCCGTCACTCTTTCACGTATCTAAGCATGTGGTGTGTGCATGTGTGTGTTTGCATGCCTATGAATGCGTGCATTTGTATGTGTGTGTGTGTGTGTGTGTGAAAAAAAGTGTCCTAAATGAAACCTGTGCAACCCAATGTCACAAAAAAGACTTGTATATATGTATTATAGTTCATTTTTCAACTTTAAAGTGTTAGTTTCTTTCGTTCATGATTTTTTCTGGGGGTTTAAAAATCTGTACATTTATTCTCGTTTTTTTTATTTTTGTCTATTTAAATTCTATTTACAAACTCACCACACACAATAATGGTCAATAACTGTAATTTGTTGAAAGCTTATCTATTTGTGAAAAAGATGACACCTTGCACATGAAGTTTTAGAATTGTACAGTCAAAAAAATCTAAATATGTGAAAAACACCTATTTTAGCTTCAGGTTCTAAAGGGTTAAAGAGGCTTTCAGTGAACATTCTAAAAATAACCTTCTGTGGAATGGAGGGTTCCGTGGATGTTCCGTCATGGAACCATCGACGCCAATACAGAACCTTCATTTTTAAGAGTGTATTTGTGAAGGTATAATTGTGTAGATTTAAGCTTTAGTATATTTACATTCAGTGTTTATATGTTTATCAGTCTTGTCTTTTGTAGATTTATGTTTTCGATATGTACAGTAGCAATCTGGTGTTGATCCCATAAATATCTAAAAGAAACGTTTGACTAATTTATTGTCAATAAGTCATTGGTGATGAATCAGAGCGACGCTCATTAAATCCTGATGTAACATCAAACATTCCCTCCAGTTTTCCGCGATTCCACGATCGCCGAATACAACGCAAAATCAAGAAAACGATGCATTTTGTGCTATCCGGCATAATTCGCCGTTTTAGCTTTAAAATGACTTGGGTAACACTTTATTTTACAGTGTCCATGTTACATGCAATCACTGTAGTAGTAACAGTAGTTACAGGCAACTAACCCTAAACCAAAACCCAATCCTATAGTAAGCACGTGTAGTTAATTATTATTACTCAGTTATTAAATGTATAATTACACTGTAATATGGACACCTTAAAATAAAATGGGTAACACTGTCCTTGTTACATATGTTACATGTACTTACAATAATATTAACAGTTAATTATGCATAATTACATGCAACTAACCCCCAACCAAACCCTAATCCTACCCTAACTCTATAGTAAGTACATGCACTTAATTAATATTACTCCGTACTTAAATATATAATTACACTGTAACAATGACACCGTAAAATAAAGTGTAACCACACTTTAATTTACAGTCCTGTTTCCCATTTACATACTATGTACTTATTATAGTAGTTACAATAACTGTGTAATAACTAGGTGCTAACCCTGAACCTAACCTTACCTTATAACACAAGTACTTTCTTAGGTAAGTACACCTAAGTACAAGTGCACATACTTTAAAATAAAGGTAACAATAACAGTAAATTATGCATAATTACAAGCAACTAACACCCAACCAAACCCTAATCCTACCCTAACCCTATAGTAAGTACATGTAGTTGCTTAATTTTACTCAGTACTTAAATATATAATTACACTGTAACAACGACCAGTAAATAATAAAGCCTAACCAAAATAAATGTCAGATTTGAAATGTGTTCAAAATCAATCAGCTCAATATTCAACAGAAGAGAGAATTGAATCACAGTTTCACAGCATTTGATTGGCTGTTCACTACTGATGTCACACTTTCATTTGCATGTGCTCCATAGTTATGCATAAACTCAGGATCAGAGAAAGTTGATTGGTTTGGTTTCGTCAGCTCGAACCCTGTAACCCTGATGAGTTCAGTGCTGACACAAAGCTTTGACATGTTTGATGAGTGTGTGTTTCTGACGCTCCTTACCTCTGTCGGTGTCGTACAGGAACACGAAGCGGCTCCAGTCGTAGTGGTCGAGAAGACTCATCAGCGCCCCCCGGATGGAGGGCCGAAGCTGTAGCACGAACTGAGTCTCGCCCTCGGCGGGGAAACTGGGCGTCACCAGAGAGATGTGCAACGCACTGCAGAACGACGTCAACGTGTGGACCGAGCGCTTGTCGTACAGGCCGAAGATCGCGAACACTCCTCGGGAATACTGCGAACAGACTGCGAAGAGAGAGAGGCAGACTGTAAGTGCACAGAGAACATCTCACACAGTGAACAACTAGAAGGAGAGACAAACAAATACAGGGTTTCAAACTTTGAAAATCACATTTTTTAAGTTACCAGCCATTCAGAGCCTCTACTAGCCAAAACAAAATGATCAGAAATAAACCAGATTAATAGTAATACTTCTTAAGATATCGATATTTTTTAATTAAATCTGATTCTGAATCATTGAATGGCTTTCAGTTTTACTACAGCAACATCATTGTTTGCAGATAAAATATAGAAATATGGCAAAATTCTTCGTGATTTCGCTTATGAAACAGAATTTATTTCATTGTAATATTCAAATATAGTGATAAAATAAATACATTCCTGTGTTTTTAATGTTAATCAGACAAAAAAGGACAAAGAAAATATCACTCGCTGCTCTTGGCTGAATAACTTTTGTAACTTTAATAAGGATTAATCTGGTTAATTTATACAGTGAAGACTATATGCAGTGTTGTTTTACACCTTATTACTTTATTCAGTGACTCTATCAAAGACAAGTAACAGTAGTTTTCAGGTAATGTTTAAAATTTATATTAGTCAGGCTACTAGTTTAGCTGTGGTATTAAAACTGGAATAGAGAATTGTGAATTTTCACTGGTATCTAAAACTTTGGTGTCAAAACTGCCTGAAAAAACTGTTTCATGGCCGGTAAAAAATATTTTTTATAAGTCACCTGCAAAAAGTTAGTTTTAGGCTCTGTGTGTATATATATATTGTTACACATACTATACATTACAATGTAGTTTTTGAATTACATTACATTGCATTATTGTTTAATATTCATTTAAAATTTGTCAAAATGGCAGAAATCTTACAGTAAGCTACAATAGGAATAATTGTCTTCATACAAAATATATTTTCTTTTGATTTTGAGGTGAAACATGACTGTTCTTGACAGGTTTCGTAAGATTTAAGTTCAATAATAAACACATTTTACAACGTTTCTCTGAGAGAGAGTGAAAGAAAGAGACTTCAGTAGTCAGTTTTTCATTTTCAAAGGAATCAAGCAAACACACACACATTCACACAGTTTGTCTGTCGGTTCTTTGATGTAAGTTTAAAACGTTGCGTTTTCTATGAATGACATACTCTGGTTTTTCACTGCAGGATCAAACAGACTGTTTTTGCTCTCCTCTTTTATTTGTCACTCAGGTGTTTCTATCATAACAGTCTTTCTCGGAAACTCAATTTCGTCTCCCTAAAGAATTTGTCTGTGTGTTTGTAAAATATTGATAAAAAGATTAACATCAATGTGAAAAACATCCATCCGTTGGCATGATGGAATTATTGATGATGAAAAATAATATGAATTTCTCTATCATAATGTACTGTCTGATTCATCAACAGACCAATTAATGGAAGGACGAACCGTCTGTCCAGTTATTTATAGACTGAACGACACTCTCGACTCACAGGGGGAAAATATCAGTCACCATGGAGACACAGGCGACAGTTTGTAAAAGTGCTGTGATGATCAGGATGGACTGATTATGGAGGAAGAATAATTTATTATTAATACAATGTTAACAAAAAAAAAAAAAAAAAAAAAAGTCTTGAGGGGAAAGGGTTGTTGCTGAAGTGGAGAAAGTTACTATATTTTGATGAAACATTATGAATTTGTTTTTATGAAAACTAAAACATGAAAAAGATCATTACTTTGAATAAAATATATATAATTTGTCACAACTGATGTGGTAGTTCTCAGAATGAAGATGAGGAAGACTAAATGCTAACTTTCTTTAATAAACACAAAGATATACACGGAGGAAGGAAGCGAGAACAATCACACAAACTACTCACATATAGATGAGAACCGACAATGAACTGAAGGAAACAGGGGGTATAAATACACAGGGAACTTAACGTCAGACAGCTGAACGCAATTAGTAACCAAGGAGACTAGCAGGTGATCAAGACTGAATTGAAGCACATGAAACCAACACACAGAAATGAACACGACACAACATAATACTGACAGTACTTCACCCTCCTGCAAGGCGCGACCTCGCGCCGAATGTACAAGTCCATCTGTGGAGGGAGGGGGTTTTGGAGGAGGACGAGGAGAGTCTGAAGATTGACAGGAGACAGGAAGGGAGAGCAGATAGGAACAGCAAGGTGGAACTGGTGAAGGGAGGAGCCAATGCAGAGTCCTAAACGTCCTACAGGGCGGCGCCTAGGGCATCGACCGATGGCAGTGGAGCGGGACGAGCTGGAGACCATAGCGAAGCCGTAAGGTTGACGTCGCAGGCTTGGAGGGCCAAGGTGACGTTATCAGCTCGAGAGACCGAGGTGGAGATGAGGACCTGGCAGAACGGGGCAACACCGGAGGGAGCGAGGACCACGGTGGAACCAGAGGGAAGGAGGATCCCGGTAAAGCTGAAGGGGTGGAGGGTTGAGGCACAGCCGAAGGCCCGGAAGTCCACAGTGAAACCAGGGTGACGAGAGACCAAGGTGGAACTGGAGGGATGAGAGAGCCCGGTGGAGTTTTAGTGATGACAGACCACGGAGCTGAGGGAGCGTAGAGCCTAGGCGGATCCAAAGAGCTGACAAGTCGAGGTTGAGAACTGGGCCTGGAGAACTGAAGTGTAGCCTGGGGATCCGTATCACAGAGCCAAGCTGGTGTCGAAAGAGCCCGAGGTGGAGCCAACGAGCTGGCGGGAATCAGTAGCGAGGGCAGATTTGAGGAGCTATGAGACACCAGTGGGGTAGATAAGTCCAGGAAATATGATGGAATCAATGGAGATGGTGACAATGGGGTGGGCAAGATATTGGATGGGATCGCATCATCCATAATAGAGAATGTGTAAGGCTGGAGAGGGATGAGCTCTGTGGTACAGTTAATAAGCCAGCGCTCCTCAACTGGCTCATTTGAGAACGGTCTCACCGGACCTGACTTCTTGCTGGATCTGGTGATCGACTCCAGCCTCGGGACAGGTGCAGCGACCTGCTCAGGCTCCAGGGTGGACTGTGTGGCTGGAACAGGAACAGGTCGAGGAGCAGGAACAGGTCGAGGAGCAGGAACAGGTCGAGGAGCAGGAACAGGTCGAGGAGCAGGAACAGGTCGAGGAGCAGGAACAGGTCGAGGAGCAGGAACAGGTCGAGGAGCAGGAACAGGAACAGGTCGAGGAGCAGGAACAGGAACAGGTCGAGGAGCAGGAACAGGAACAGGTCGAGGAGCAGGAACAGGAACAGGTCGAGGAGCAGGTCGAGGAACAGGTCGAGGAGCAGGAACAGGAACAGGTCGAGGAGCAGGAACAGGAACAGGTCGAGGAGCAGGAACAGGAACAGGTCGAGGAGCAGGAGCAGGAACAGGAACAGGTCGAGGAGCAGGAACAGGTTGAGGAGTAGGAGCAGGAACAGGAACAGGTCGAGGAGTAGGAGCAGGAACAGGTCGAGGAGTAGGAACAGGAACAGGTCGAGGAGCAGGAACAGGTTGAGGAGTAGGAGCAGGAACAGGTCGAGGAGCAGGTCGAGGAGCAGGAACAGGTCGAGGAGCAGGAACAGGAGCAGGTCGAGGAACAGGAACAGGTCTTGGAGCAGGAACAGGAACAGGTCGAGGAGCAGGAACAGGAACAGGTCGAGGAGCAGATCGAGGAGTAGGAGCAGGAACAGGAACAGGTCGAGGAGTAGGAGCAGGAACAGGTCGAGGAGTAGGAACAGGAACAGGTCGAGGAGCAGGAGCAGGAACAGGTCGAGTAGCAGGAACAGGAGCAGGAACAGGAACAGGAACAGGTCTAGTAGCAGGAACAGGAGCAGGAACAGGAACAGGTCGAGTAGCAGGAGCAGGAACAGGAACAGGTCGAGTAGGAGGAACAGGAGCAGGAACAGGTCGAGTAGCAGGAACAGGAACAGGTCGAGGAGTAGTAGCAGGAACAGGAACAGGTCGAGGAGTAGGAGCAGGAACAGGAACAGGTCGAGGAGTAGGAGCAGGAACAGGAACAGGTCGAGGAGTAGGAGCAGGAACAGGTCGAGGAGTAGGAGCAGGAACAGGAACAGGTCGAGGAGTAGGAACAGGAACAGGTCGAGGAGCAGGAGCAGGAGCAGGAACAGGTCGAGTAGCAGGAACAGGAGCAGGAACAGGTCGAGGAGCAGGAACAGGTCTTGGGACAGGCTCTGACGTGGCGGCAGCCATCCTGGCTGAGGGCTCAGGCGGCATGACGTCGGTGGCCATCGTTGCTGAGGGCTCAGGGGGCCATCTTTGTGGGGGGCTCAGGAGGGGAGGCGAGGCGGCGGCCATCTTTGCCGAGGTCTCGGGAGGCGAGGTGATGGCCATCCCCGTTGAGGGCTCGACAGGGATCACGTGACGAAGTTCATGCTGGGCAGGCATGACGTGAAGACATTCAGGCTTGATAGGTATGACGTG